>OX375869.1:82116075-82306477 GCA_947359475.1 Heligmosomoides polygyrus bakeri | reverse complement strand
CGGGCAGCGATGTTCGCCTTACACCACCGGCGCTGTTTGGTCGAACTGAACATCCACGATATCTTCCTAGCAAGTACTCACCTATCAGCACTCACCCGTTATCGGGATGAGCCGGCCGCTGATATCAGCATGAAACCGGTCAAGCTGAAGGCACTCGAAGAATTGATTTTTAACTTTGCTTGAGCCTAGAGCGGCTGGTATAGAAGATACAAGTTGTTAGATGGATGTCTAGTTGCCACGACACGCGGGTGCTATGGCCAGAGGAGTGCTCCACATTAGGTGGAAAGTTTCAATGGGGAGACCAGTATCGATCGATATTATCGATCGCCTGACCGGTGGGTTTCTCCCAGATTTAACCGATCGGGTGGTGGGGGAAGGTGGGAGACACGCGGGTACTATGGCCGAAGGAGTGCCCCACATCAGGTGGAAAGTTTCAATGAGGAGGCCAGCATTCTTCGAGTGCCTTCAGCTTGACCGGTTTCATGCTGATATCAGCGGCCGGCTCATCCCGATAACGGGTGAGTGCTGATAGGTGAGTACTTGCTAGGAAGATATCGTGGATGTTCAGTTCGACCAAACAGCGCCGGTGGTGTAAGGCGAACATCGCTGCCCGGAAAGCAGAAGATGCGGGTTCGAGTCCCGCCTGGCGCAAGAGTTTTGATCGCAACTAGACATCCATCTAACAACTTATATTCCGAGAATGCCGAGACTTCAAGATAAGAGAACTTGGAGTTTATTCCAAATTCTTGTGTTACATTTTGTGAGATTTAGACGCTTGGTGCGTATTAATTCTTACTTTTTTTAACTAGAGGCAAATTGTAATTTCTGCTCATCCTGGAAATATTTTTTGGTTATTTGTGGCCCCTTCCTTGTCAACTTATGCGTCTGCAACTCCCATCACGTCGTCTCGTAGTTAGGATTTCGATCATTGTTGGCAGCTCGATAAACACCGAAATCGACTTATAAACGCGAGTGTTTTTCCGGTGAGAAAGCCAACGTTGATAACATAATGACAGCGGCTCTCGTACTCGCTTTTTGCTGTGAAGTTCCCACTCATTGTTGCTTTACTTCAGCAACCACCATCACTTCCATTGATGTGTTTTATATGACCTAATTAAATGAGTGAAGATTGTTCCAGTACAAATTAATATTGGAAAAAGTCAGGTGCCATTGTTTCACGGATAATGGCTGTTAGATAAAATTATTATAATATTTTAATACTTAGAAGGGGAAGAGATTGTCTGTCAATGTTATACTCTATTACACGGTCTCACTTGAGAGGTAATAAGTGTAGGGACTTATGCATCTTAAGGTTTTGGACTTCTCCACAGCACGAGTTGAGGTAAACACTACGCTTTGCAGGTGATCTCTCGTCAGGCGACTATCAACATTGGTACCATTGGTCACGTAGCGCACGGAAAGTCAACTCTGGTTAAAGCCATCTCCGGTGTGCACACTGTTAAGTTCAAAAATGAACTGGAAAGGAACATCACCATCAAACTGGGATACGCAAACGCGAAGATCTATCGGTGCTCGAACCCAGACTGCCCTCGTCCCGGATGTTACAGGTGGAATCGTATTTCACGCTTCTTATTTGTATTTTCTGCGATCGACACTGGTATTGGACTGCAGTGCAATCGGAAAAATCCTAAAAGTTCTGGGTTGATACCGTTATCGAAGACATTAATTTTGTTAGATAACAGGGTTTGCAGCACTTTTTTTTCATGACACTCGTATTTTTAGGCTATGGCGCTCCTTTTTCCCGAATAGAATAATCCTGCTTCGAGAGTTTTCTTCTGTTCACGAAGACATCTTACTTCGGAGCTGTGCAGATTATTTAAGGGGATATTAAAAGTTCTCAATGTTTAGATCAGCCGGGTCGTCAACACCGGATCGTTTCCCTTGCGAGCGTTCAGGCTGTGGTGGTCAATTTACGTGCGTTCGTCATGTTTCGTTTGTCGATTGTCCTGGTCACGACATCCTTATGGCCACCATGCTTAACGGAGCGGCAGTAATGGACGCAGCTTTCCTCCTGGTTGCAGGTTTGTTTTGTGGACACGATTTTTTGTATACATATTAGGGTGATAAGGTGGATGTATTGGTGCGTGTAGCGCAATGGGAGGAGATGCCGTCTGTCGCGTTCACTGTATACCAGGATTTTCCGCCTAGACCAACCAGGTGTTCTATCCATCTGGGGTCGGTTAATTGGTACCAGACTTGTCTAGGAAGGATAAAGCTTGTTATAAGGCCAGCCGATGACTTGTTCATCGGCTGGCCAACGCAGGTCATTGTATGGCCAAATACGCATTCAAATCGCCTCCCCTACATCCCGTAGAAGTAGAATGCGTGTCGCATCCTAGAAGTGATTGAGTAACGCTTTCCTTTATTCTTCATCCTCTAAGGTGGATGTTGTCGATCAATGCGAACGCAGCTGATATCGATGTTTCATCACTATATTAGTAGTTTCCATGCATTCTTAGGACGTCCCAACCGAGCCTCCTCTCTCACCGTGCTCGGTTAATAGGTCACGCTTGTCCGTGCAGAATAAAACTCTGATGTGTGCCGACCCTCATCCTTTATGGTCTCATTTATTTATTTATTTATATGCCTTTCAATATTTTGCAATATGCGGCATCTCATTAGATCGATCCATTCGCGTTTCGTTTTCGTTCTTGCTACTTCTTGCCAATTGCATGTTCCCAAGGCTTTCTGGAATACATCTCGCCATCTAGATTTAGGTCGTCCCACTGTTCGTTTGGAAGGCGGACACCACTCCATAATCTGACGAGACCACTTATTATCAACAGTATTAGAGATCTTCCAGCAATAAGTCCACTTTCTTACCATGGCACAGTCAACCACATCTTTGACTTTAGTAATTCCTCGCAGCCACACGTTTCGCTTTCTATCTCGAAGACTCACTCCAACCATTTGACGGTATATGGTATTGACATTTGACGGTAGGGATTCTACCATATATGGTCTCATATATCGCTAGAATCCCTCGAACTTGTGCCTGAGCAGTGACTGTTTTTCTCAGTTTCACTTTTTTCTTCATGCTGCGTTGCCCACTTGGCTCATGCTTATGTTACATCAAAAGCAGTAGCTCTACTTGCCGTGCTTTATAAGCAGGTCTACTGCTACTGCTTACCTAGTGATTGTCCCACTTTTCACTCATCTTTGCTTCGATTTCTGCCGCATTTCATCTATTACATGACTTTTTACATTTTCATTTGCTCAATGTGAGCTACCAGTATTCAAGTCTTTTCTTCTCTTCGTCTTCGCTTTGGTATTGAACCTCTGTTAGCTTTCTTGTCATATACTGCTGTTGGCTCTACGTTCATACTTTTCGGAGGAGGCGCCGGTCTTTGGGCGGACTCCGATTCAAATCCAAGTTCGGACCCACCCAAAACAAACCAAAATCTTTTTGGAAGGATATTGTGTATCATTCTATAGGTTAAATACGCATCCAGAAGGCCTACACTAGAACTCCTTGAAGAGAATGATTAACGCGAACTTTTGCTTTTATCATTTGAACTTAATTTGACGTGCTATGAGAACCATCGGTATCGATTAGGTGATGCGAATCATCGAGATAGGGTACATTCATACTGCCGCTCTAAAGGAGTACCCAAATTCTCAGAATTCATATTAGGAAATGTTTTAGCTAAAAATCCTATAAGAATCTCCATTATAGCCAGCGATATAAATAAATAAAAATAGATTTCTTTTCTTTTCAGGAAATGAACCATGTCCTCAGCCACAGACTTCCGAGCATTTGGCCGCTGTGGAGATTATGCAACTTCAACATCTTCTGATTCTTCAGAATAAAGTATGTTTAAGTGCTTAACTGAGTTTGCTATATTCTTCACTGCCATGTTGATTTCAGGTGGATATCATCAAGGAGTCTCAGGCTCGGGAACAGTATGACCAGATCAAGTCCTTTGTGCAAGGCACTGTTGCCGATAAGGCTCCAGTGATTCCTATCTCTGCTCAGCTGAAATATAACGTTGATGTGAGTATTCTCCTTGAGCTGTTGACGCTGATGGAAAGTATTTCTGAAATCTACTTTTACTTCATGAAGTGGAACTTCGATGGGTAATTTCTCAGCGCCGTCCCACTTTTTTCACTTTCTGATTGAATTCACTTAACACTGAATGGTGTGCTTAATTTTATTTCAAGACGAACCAACTTTTAAGTGATATATTCAAGCTGTATAACTTCGACTGTAGTGTACCTTTTTAACTTTTACTTCCTCAGTATAATTCGTCAGCTCCTGTGCATCGTCTATGCATTCCTATGTCACTTAGGGCGTACATGGAACAATTTCAGCTAGTCTGCGAATACCTGTGCAAGAAAGTACCGGTGCCTCCTCGTGACTTCTCCTCTGCAGCTCGTTTGATCGTCATCCGTTCATTCGACGTTAACAAGCCCGGATCAGAGGTTGAGAATCTGAAAGGTGGTGTAGCCGGAGGATCAATTCTTAGAGGTTAGTCTTTATGATTACTTCGAATTCCCTTCCAAGGTGATATCTATGCAGAGCCATTGTGTTATCAGTTCTGCTTTAGGAATTCTTAGGGTTGGCCAGGAAATAGAGGTTCGTCCTGGTATCGTATCGAAATCCGGCGACGGGAAGATACAGTGTCGGCCAATCTTCTCCAAAATTGTCTCCCTATTCGCCGAGCAGAATCACCTTGAATATGCCGTACCTGGAGGTTGGTTTTGGTTTCTTCTAAAAGAAAATGAAGCGAAAAAAAAAATAATTTTTCAAGGTTTGATTGGTGTTGGTACGAAGATCGATCCTACGCTTTGCCGTGGTGACCGTTTAGTAGGTCACATTTTGGGCGCAGTTGGAACGCTGCCTGATATCTTCACCGAGATTGAGATCAATTTCTTCCTGCTGCGACGACTGCTCGGTGTCCGCACTGAGGCTAATAAGAAAGCGGCCAAGGTATTTTTTACCACATTGGATTACCTATTGAAGATTTTTCTTGTTCTTTTCTGTTTCATGTGTGGGGAGAGATTCGCTTGTTTAGGTGCAAAAACTGGCCAAAGGAGAGGTGCTCATGGTTAACATTGGTTCGTTATCCACCGGATGTCGAGTGGTAGCGGTGAAAGGAGAAGCCGCTAAGATCGCTCTGACTGACCCTATATGCACAGAGGTCCGTCGAATTATATTTTGTATCAGCTCTGATATATTTATCGTGTTTTGATACCATTTTCACCTATTCTTTCACTTTTATACCATTTTCACGTATTCACACTTTCGAACTATTACAATAGTGACATTGTGGAGGAAAGAGTAATTTAATAGCCATATATACTGCCTAGGTGCCACGAGGTCGTTAGGTCGAGATTTTGTTGATCAGATGTTTCCACTGTCTCAGTTAGCGCAATAGTGCCGAGATTACAGGGAGACGGTCAGGATGTACGAAATATGATCACGCCCCTCGCTGGGCGTGAGAGAGGGGGGGAGTACGACCATCCTCTCATCCCCAAGCCTAAAGCCCTAATTTTCACCTAGAGTCTCAAAGTTTTTGTAAGGCGGCTGCCTAACAAAAACTTTGATATGCAAAACAAAATTTTCCGGTCCACAGAACAGCGGAGGTAGCTTCTGACGCTACGCCCTAGCAGGAAGCGGGTGACATCCTGACGTGCTCACGAGGTCTAAAGATGAGGGAGCCCACAGACTATATAGTCATTTCTTCTGCCCATGATAGAGTAGCGCTTTTACGTTAATAATTCTCGAACATTGTTTTTTTAGTTAAAAGCTGCTTAAGTTCTTTTCTAAACCTTGCTCGTGAGGTTATTCCTGTATTGACGAGTATTCCCGTTATGAAGGATTTCTCAGACTCTTTGCGTTGGCTGTTAAGAAATGCCTTGTTTAATAACGACTCGAGCGAATGGAGTTTCTTTTCTTGTGGATGAATTATGCTGTCTTCTACTGAGCAGCATTTCATTGTTGAAAACGAACCCATCGAAATGGATATTTAGCAAGATATTTGTGGTACAGAAATGACAGCAAGTGCAAAAGGTCTCGCTACTCGAGTTTTTCTATGGTACAGTGACGTCTCAGTTTCCTAGTGCCGAGTTTGAGTTGTTAATGCGCTTCTCTAACAAAAGTCGATCTTTGTTCACGTTTTAAAGTTAAAAATTGAGCACTATCGCAAGTAAAATCTGTCTAATGATAGCTTTTTGTGAATATAAAAATGACGGTGTTATTCAATTCCTTCTGGGATGCGTCACTCATCCTACTTTTATGAATGCAGTTTGAATCCCTGTTTAGCCAATACAATGACATTCGGTGGCCACTCGATGGAGTGTTGTATCCTTTCCTGACAAGTCCGATACCAATTTACCGATTTCGAAGGGGATAGAAAATTTGTGCAAAAAAGGCAGAAAACCCGAACAAAGAGCCTCGACAGTCGGCGCCTCCGACTGCGGTACCACGTGCCAATATTTGTGGACATATTTAGTGATAATCTTCAAAGGCTCACATCACCTGCAATTCCTGCTTACATGCAGAAGTTCTTATGAGTTACTTATTTTGCGAATGTCTACACCGCTAATATCTTAGCATCTACAGCGCTCTAAGTGGGAAATCGCACATTGAGGCGGTGTGTTGGTTTTGGCTCTCCTTTCTACAGAAATCCCTGTTAGGAGGACTATTGATTGCTACAAGAATTCTTGTCCCAGGCGAAATTCTAGCGAAATTCTAAACACTTGCTAATTTTCGTGCAGAATGCTTGCACCTCGTTACCATAGAGGTTTTTGTTTCAATGCTATGTCGCCGTGCTGGTAACGTATCAACGTGCAGTGATAACATCATGACCTCTATTAAGCGGAGGGTCTTTAAAATGGTGCTCTATATTTCCCTTCGACCTAGAGGCTCGGGCGCACGGTAGCGCAGAAGGAGGCGCCAACTGCCGCGTAAATCTCGAATCGAAGTTCGTGGTACGGTTCCCGACCAAGCCATTCAGGCCTTGCATCCTCCGAGATTCGTGCCTGACTTCTCTTGGAGGGATATGAAACTAATTGGCCAATCGGCAGGCCTCTGCAGGTCGTTGTATAGCCCAAAAACGCATTTAAGATGCCTTCACGATATCCCGACACTATAGAAGGCAGGTGTCAAATAGTATGCGTGCAACGTCCATAAAGAGACTGACCAACACCAATCTTTATTTTTTATACTTATTCTAAAGGGCACACTCACCATCTTCAATTCTATTCTAAATCATTTCTCTTTTTGTTGAAGGTCTTGTTTTTCATTACAGATTGGAGAGAAGATTGCGTTGTCTCGTCGTATTGAGAAGCACTGGCGACTCATCGGCTGGGGAACGATTCGACGTGGAGTCACGATTGAGCCATACAACCCGGAACACTGCTGAGTTTTGTGCTGTCGTTGATAATGACATCAAATGTGAGCTCTCTCTTGAGCAGACCTGACCTTTGCCTTACGCTGCCGCTGTGGTTCTGGTCGAAAAAAAGGCGTTTCCACTATCACCGCAGCAAGAAAATGCATGATCGCTACTAAAACCTTCTTGTTTCTCCTACCATCGTACTCGTACTATTTAAGTGCTGCTTGTTGAGAATATAGGGCTTCTTTGTTGGTCGCCAGCGTTGCGACTTTGGTCCAGAAAAGCCATGCCGATCACGTCAGGGCTGATTGCGGAAAAAGGCCTCTAGGTATGCTTTGCCGGACACTGTCGCAGCACTCGCAGTCTATGAGCGCTGCCTAGAAATCATACAAGAAACGCATCTAAAGTTTCTGCATGGAGTCGCTTTCCATTTTGGCGCAGTGCAAACGACTGAAGTCGTGCGGCGTAGCCTTTCGATTGTCGATCGTATGCTAGGGTATGAAAATTGATGACTGTTCCATTCGGCTCTTTCTCCTTCCTTTCCTTTTCGCAAACTGAGCACTTCTCCTCCGCCCTGATTTGTTTGGATTATTCATTCATGGGTTTCTTGCCGGTTCATATCGGCATTGTTGCCTCGTTTAGCAGTTGCTGTTATTTGTTGTTTCCATTTTTATTCTATGGTTTTTTCTTCGTTTTCATAGAGTGAAATTGAGTTTTCGACACAACCGTGCTGTCGATTTCTTCGTAGTAAGCTATCAGATGATTATGTTCAATGATTTTTGCTATTGCAGAATCGAATAAAGTGTGTTTGTTTTGACAAAGAAGTTTTTTAAAATCCAAATAGAGCAGTCAGTCGGACTGATAGCAGCCAGTCTGCTGCTCACAGGGGCTTTGCCCTTGTGAGGACAGCAGATCGATTCTATTTGAAATGATTAGGGTAGAGATCGGCAGTTTAGATCGAGTTATGAAGCCCCTCATCGCCTATTGTGCGGACGGCAGGAGGGAGAGGTGACATACGAGCAGAGAGTCAGACAAACGAGGGTAGGTTAGTCAGGCATTTTTGGGCTACACGCGAAGCTCAGTGATTTCCTAGCTGAGGGCTCTGGTCGCCATTCCATGCCAAGTTGCGACGGCTGTTTAGTGCTGCTTTGAGTGGGTTTTCGAGTAACAAAATTTTCGAACTCATAGCGGGTTCTGGTTTCTCTTGAATGGAATGTGACTGTGGTTGTCTGCAGTTCGAATTTGCAGCAAGCCAGCGTCTTTTCTTTTCTGCTCAGCGTATAGAGTGGTGAAACAAAACCTTCTGGTCTAACCATAAGTAATGTCGCGGGACGAATTCCTCGTCAAAATTCTACCCCCCCCCCACAGCGAGTTCCATGAAGTCGCGGGTTTAAGCTGTTTCTGTGGCTTTAAACTGTCCGCCATCACCTCATCAACGATGTCGCCTTCTGCCGTAGCGATAAATTCTACATTTTCTTTGAGGCACAGTGTCGATGCTTTCCACTTCATTGCTTTGAACTCTGGGGCCATTCTTATGGGGTGATTCTCTTGTCTTCTTAAGATCTGTCCATACTTCCTCAGGCGTTCCACCTTCTGTTTCAAGTAAATTCTGACTTGGGCTCTCTTCTGTACTGCCCCGACGTCTTCATTTCTTATCCTATATGGTTGATTCCGCCCTGTGTTTTAACTACTACGATGTCGTGGTTCTGATTGAGACGTGGCTCACGTCGGGAAATGATTTGAGTCCTCTTTTGAGTCACGCCGGTAAGGAGTATATCGGTATCAGATATGATCGTGCTTTTAAGAAAGGTGGTGGAGTTATACTGCTTTTGAAGAATTACATCTCCTATGACGTTATTTTCCAAGAATCCATCAAGGATTCCTACGAAATTTTAATTTGCGATGTTGGGCAGACTACTATCTCTTTCCGCCTTGTTGCCATTTACCGAGCACCATCATGTAATGTCGCTGAGTCCATCAGATTAGGTAAGGTCATCAGCGACTTCAGCACCTGTAGCGCCCCTTGCGTCCCTTTGGGTGACTTCAATTTGCCCAATCTGGTAGCCGGTATTAGCGACACGATCACAAATTCCTTCCGAGACGTTTTTGACGCTCATGGATTCCAACAGCTGGTATTAAAGCCCACCAGAGGTAATTCTTTTTTAGATCTAATTCTATGCAATGTTCCCAATCTGGTACAAGATGTCGAAGTTGGGCCTCCTTTGGGCAGTAGTGATCATGCAACAATAAGATTTAAAATTGCGCGACCAGAAAACGTTAACGCTAGCAGTGCGACGCTACTTAGAGATTTTAGAGCAGCAAATTATGAAAAATCAAGGAGTATTTAGCTGATATAGATTGGGTAGGGACCCTCAGAAGTATAGAAACAGTTGACGAAATGTATGAAACATCCCTTCACATTCTCCATCAGTTGATAGATTTATATGTCCCTATAAGAAGGATTGATCCATGTAAATTAGGCCTTCCGGAGTACCTCAAGAGAATGATGGAATATAGCTACCGATTCTTCAAATATCGGGGACTGGGTTAGCTACGAACGCTTCAGTAGAAGGATAAATAAGGCCCTATTTCGGTACAATATCTACATTGAAAAGAGGAGTATCTTTTCTGCGGACAAAACGGCTTTCTACAAATATGTTAGATCCCGTTCCGGGGGAGATGAAAGCATTCCGAACTTGTTAAACTCAGAGGGAGTGTCTGTGTCTTCAGCTATTGAAAAGGCAAATCTACTTGCGGAAGAATTCCAAAAAGTGTTCAGCATGCCACTGGAGGTCGACACTGTATCCGCGGCAATCCAATATGAATCCCTTCCCAGCTTTCCTCAAATGAACTCTACACTATGGTTCCATAAAGAAGAGATTTTTGAAATACTGTCGGAGTGGCCCAAGTCTCAGTCAACCTCTCCGGACTTTCTCCCGCTATGCTTCATTCAAAATGTCATTGAGTATATTGCCTTCCCCTTAGAACTGATATTCAATATGAGTTACATGAAGATCGATGTCCCACGAAGGTGGAGGCATGCGTTTGTTACCCCCATCCGCAAAAAGCCTCCGTACAGTAACCCTGGCAATTATCGACCCATCAGCATAACTTCTGTGTTCGCAAGAACCTTTGAAAAAATTGTAAAAAGACATATACTGCAGCATATCGAGGATAAGGGCATCATTTCTAAGGAGCAGTTTGGATTTATGAAAGAGCGTTCAGTGGAGACTGCAGTTCTCAGTCCACTAAATGATTGGACAAAAGCTATGGAAAACAAAAATCGAACCGATGTTGTCTACTTTGACTTCTCCAAGGCTTTTGATAAGGTTCCCCTGGAAAAACTATTATTCAAATTGGCAAGGGTTGGTATTCACCCTATGATTGTGGACTAGACTAGAAACTTTCTTTCAAGAAGGACGTATCAGGTCAAAGTGGAAAGCAATTATTCCTCGATCTATCCAGCTTCTAGTGGGGTACGCAGGGCGGAGTTCTATCACCGGTCTTTTTTTGTTGTACACCTATGAGCTTCCTGACGCTGTATCCAGATTTGGAGTTTCATGTAAAACGTACGCCGACGACGTAAAAATTTACAGATAGGTTGATAAACCTGCGGTATCCAATGAAGTTCAAGAAGCCATCAATTTTATTGAAAAATGGGCAGAAAGCTGGGAGCTTCCTCTTGCTGATGAGAAATCGCGATGTCTTGTAATACAGTCTAAGCACCAGACGTACTCTCCAATCTATATGCTTAAGGGCATTAACCTGGAGCAGGTTACGGAAGCTAAGGACTTAGGTATTCTCATATCTAGTGACCTCAATTTTGGTGCGCACTACGAAACGCTTGTAAACAAAGCAAACTATCGGACTTATAACCTGTTCAAGGTATTGAAGACAAACGACCCTAAGACTCTCTTACGTGCCTACATATGCTATGTGAGACCCATCATGGAATTTGCCACCACTGTGTTTAATCCCTGTCAAACGAAATTTGTTAAGCTCCTTGAAAGCGTCCAAACAACTACACGAGAAAGCTGTTTATGAGGTGCTTTAGAATGGGCTATGCCGACATTCCCAATGGTGCTGATAGGGCCAGACAACTAGGTTTACCCTCCCTGTGCAGTAGGCGGAAGATAACGGACCTGATCATGCTATTTAAAATTATAACTAGGAAGCTTTCAATAGACCCTACAGAGTTTTTTGGTGTGCCACTGACCAGAAATCGGATAGGAAGGCTTAGGTTGTATCCCAGAGTTGTTAGGTCTAAAGTTAGGTCGAACTTCCTCACGTATCGAAATCTTAAGGAGCTCAACCTACTTCTAGGTGATGATGAAAATGTTATTAACATGTAAACATTTCGTTTTAGACACCTTGTTTCTCTTAAAAACTTTTTGTAGATGGTGTTGTGTCGATGCAATTTTCTAGAATTTCTCATGTTATTTTCGATCGTTTTTTTTACGCGTGTGATGATTTTGTAACCCACGCTTGAATAAATAAAATAAATAAATAAATATGCCTACAGAGCATACTCACTTCGGCAACGAGCAGCTTCCACTTCCTTAATGCTAGGATCACCTTTCCTTGATAGTCTAGAGTGGGGCCACAACGCGAATTCCAGCGGTCTTATCCACTTGAGCCAGGCCACGCGCTTTTTCGTACTCTGAAATCGTGGTTCATACTTCCTCAGTAAAGTCGCTTCCGAGCTTTCGGAACCTCTCCACTCACTCAATTACCTCCCCTCAGCAGTCCAGCGTAGGTCCACTACTCTGCTTATAGCCGATGTGTTTACTTGGTCTTCTTCGCGTTTAACCGCAGGTCGATGTCTGCGAGAGCTTGTATAGCGGAGTTTCCGCTTCTTCCAGCATTTCATCTCCCAGACGATGAAGACGGCGTCTGTGCTACACCTCCAGAGCATGACACAGAACTGCTTCCGGCAGATGGGGTCAGCCTCGACTAGAACAGTCGAGTTCATGGACCTTCATCGTATGCGACATCATCTCTCGGTAGTTGGAACAGCAGAAGCATTTCCGTTTCATTTAAAAATGGGAACTACGATGCAGTAGGAGATAATGCCCTACTATACTAGAACTGCGTCGGCCACTGTGCTTCACAGTCGTCGAGCACTTTCGCGCCTGTTCATACCTCCCAACAAGAGCGACTCGTCGCCCGTGCAAAACATGCATATCGGTTAAAACCGAGCGCGCATTGCCGAAAAGTGTTCACACTCGAGCGCTGGCGATGTCGCTCCAGTCGCTGCTGTCGCCTGTTACTTCCGCGCGCTGCGCACGCTGCCATCTCGTCGCTGCTGTCGCGACGTATGAACAGGTCCCTCCATGTCACTGTTGGCAATTAACACTTGACATACGAAGATATTAACCGTATCTCAACTGCTGCCTATTATATCCTGTTTCACATCTGAGCCCTATACAGGATATAACAGATTAGAAGAGTAATTAGAGTACCACCAGCAATCTCCCGGAGGATCGTCAGTAGGGCATCAGCAATGACAGGGCTAGCGTTTCCTCCTTGTGGAACTCCTTTAATCTGTTTATATATCTTATTTCCTATTCTACAATAAGAATTGTCTAACAAATATTGTGTTACGTAGATGATATCTTCTACTCTATAAGGTCTATAGTTGTTATTAGTTGGAGTTTTATCACTATAAAAACATTTTTGATTGTTTACCAGTAAATATTCTTTGTTGGAGTTTTTGTAGCACAGTTTAAGTATCTCCGTAATATTTTTAATAATAATTGTATGAGGAATGTTAGTAAACATGTCCACAAAATCTGCGGTATAAAGTTTAAGATTACTATTATGTAGGGAACAAATTTCATTAGATATGTTAATGTCTTTTATTGACCAAAACCCGTCTAGCTCAGCTGCCTTTTCGACCTTCACCATCCTTGTGGCCTCATTGTGTCGAGGATGGGTCAACCCTTCAGCTGGCTGTTTCTTCATAATCGTTCGGAAAAGGGCTTCTTTCCCATATGTTTCTTCAAACAATTTTCTATACCCTTTGACATTATCTGGGTTTCTCAGCAACATATACTTAGCACTCTTCATGGTGTTGACCACTCTTATACCAAGACTAGCTTTGCGTTGACCAGTCGAATGGCAAACCTTTCTACTGTGAACATTTTCCTTCGCATACATCCATCTCCATGTTATTTATTTCTGCTGAGGCTGCCTAATTTCAGCGGTTCAGTAGTTTGAAGCTAAAGTGTCTGTAAAGGCAAAGCGTGACTCAATGCTACATTAGCTGTTTCTAAACGATCTTAAGAAAACCAAAAGTACTAATGGTAAGTGTTCCTAGCCCCTAAGGCCTATGTCATACCACCGCTCACCGCGAGCGAAGCCTAATGATAAACTCCCATATCGATCGCGCGAAGCGATGAGTCGATATGGGACCCTACCATTAGGCTTCGCTCGGGGTGAGCGATGGTATGACATAGGCCTAATAGCAAAAGTATCAGGTGGATCATTGTAAATTTGAAAAGCATTGGAACAAGCATGAAACAAATGAAACAAGACAAATACAGCACGGTCTCGACAGTAGACAAGGTGAATCTGTCATAGACGGAAGGAGATATTGGTTGGAATCTTTCATAACGATCGACAATAGATGTGAGACTCCATGCAAGCAGATGTTTTGCTATTTGGCACTAAAAATGGTCGAATTCCCGAAAATTTCCTTTGAAACAGGCCTTAAATCATTATTTTTCCGTAAAGGATGATAATTTCATAGAATTTTAAACAATATGTTCGCTTGCTGAGTAGGTGAATTAAAACTTCAAAGAACACTACTAAAATTTTCCTTGAACAAAAAATTATGCCGATCTTTTTGGAGACTCCCTCGCTTAATGTAGAAGGAGGCTTTGGAAGATGTTCAGTTTGATTTCAAAACCGTCAGGCATGTTTAGAAGAGTGTCCAATTTGGCGTGAGAATGGTATAACATCTGTACTTGACATCTTCATTTTAAAAGTTTTTCGACAAATCATCAGGATCTCATCGAGGAGAATGAGGGCGGCCGTTTTATAGACCTGCGCAATCTAATGAAGAAAAACGTTTATTCGCTTGGAGTGTTGCAAAGTCCTAAACAGAAGCACCGGCGATCCAGTCTCCCGAGGGAAATCTGTGAGCTTACCCCAGCGATTCTCAACAAGACCTATATGGCCTTGTAGAGCATCTAAGGAAGAGCACAGAGGTGAAGATCATCTTCGCTGCGGGCCACTGGTTGGTCCGAAAATGGCAAAGATTTGTCGCGTAGCAACTCATGAACGGGAGGTTGGGGGTACGTATTCTCTATAGTTGTGCTTTTTCGAGATTTTGTCGAACGAATGAACGATCGAATTTATTCGACGTGAAAAATTTCCGATCGAATGATCGAGCGAATTTATTCGAGGTCGAAAATTTCCGAACGAATGAAACTCGATGTCGAAAATTTCCAAACGAACGAACGGTCGAATTTATTCGACGTCGAAAATTTTCGAACGAATGAACGATCGGATTTATTCGACGTCGAGATTTTTCGAACGAATGAACGATAGAATTTATTCGATGTCGAAAATTTTCGAATGATCGAATAGTCGAATAATTTGTTCGAATGAACGAATCCTACTATATACAAAAGAGTAGTGCGCGTGTGTTTCCGTACTTCAGTCCGTCCGTCACACTGGCGTATTGGCGATACTCAACAATTGATGGCGATCGACAGCGACCCGAAGCTTCAGCTCTGGGGCAATCGAGGTCGCTGAACACGAATCTGAAGTTCGTTTTTCGAGCATGGGTCGCCATCAATCGATATGGATCAAATTATCGATTTTTTGTTGATCTCTAGTTTAACATAATTCTACTAAGATTTACTACTTCTTCATAAAAACAACAGATCTTCGGAATCATATTCACGAACACAACAACTGCTTCACGTGAAAGCTAATAAAGATTTACTATTTACTAAAGATTTACTACTTCTTCATAAAAACAACAGATCTATGGGGAGCAAGCTGAACATACAAAAGCGCGCGGCGGCCGCGGCGACCGCTGCGACAGGCGCGACGTCTACATAGTGTGTGTTGCTGCACCCACGGATTCTAAAGCTCTTGTAACTGCATAAACCTCTTTTGCTGCCCCTGCTCAGCTATTTGAGAATCCTACGGTGCACTTATTCAAAGAAAATCAATATTTCGAGAAGGAATTGGATGACCTAATCGAAGAAATGTTATTGATTGTTGTTTTCAGTTGTTTCCATTGTGAAAAGATTTAGGGTCCCTTTGTGACAAGAAGCTCCATTTCTTAAAGCCACATATCTAGATACAATATAGCATACCTCGGGAGTTTGTTAGAGCTCCATTTCCCCCTGACAGCCCACCTAGAGAGCCCTGCGTCAGTGGCCGTTCGCCGCACGTGCGACCAAAATCTGTATGTTCGTAGTACCAGCCCAGGTTTATCCGATATTCGAATAAAATTATTCGATCGAGTAGAGTTTGACTATTCGATTCGAATAATATTCGAATATGGCTCCCTTCGATGTTCGAATTCGAACGAATATTCGACTTTTCAAAATCATCGATAATCAAATTCGGACGAATATTCGAAAATCAAGAAAACCGAATGATCGAATAATTCGAATGAATATTCGAATAAATATATTCGAATAATTATTCGAATATCTTCGTTCGGGCAAAACTATAGTATTCTCGCCTTGCAACTAGTGCTGATCGTTTTGCCGCGCTCACTTTAAACCGAAGTCGTGTAAGCTTCTCAGTTTCAACCCTAATGTGAGTCATAATTTCTTCAGCACGCGGGTTAACTCCATGGTCTCCATTCCTCGAGTCCGTTGGCTCACTAGGCGACAATTTTTTGTCATTTTTGGACCACCCAGTGCCCCGCATCAGGAGCGAACTTCACCCCTATGCTCACTGTGAGTGCCTTGCAAGACCATATAGACCTTGTTGAGAATCTTTGGCGTAGGTTCACGGTCGTCCATTGCCAGTCATTATAGCCGCTACTCACAGCAGGCGCCTGACGTGCCCCAGCGCACTGCCCCACAAACGAGCGGGAGGTTCAAAAAACGTGCGGGAAATCGTGTCGTTCGAGAGAAGCCTGTATGGCCGACGTTCTCCTTCTTGTCCTAGTTTTCCATTGATTTCCGCTAGATATAACCCAAGCTTAGCTACCATTGTCTTCAGCTCTGAAAGCTGGCTTTGATTGGAAGACGGTGGTATTTGCGTTATAAGACTATTTCTCTGAGGATTTCCTTCCCCGTAAATGCGTAAAGCAGATATCGTGCAGCAAATTATGTGTCTACTACGCAATGGATCCTAATGAATCGTTTTCGAATATTGCGATGCGAATTATCCGAAAATCAGGGGTCCGCGAAATTAGCGCAATCGTCCAATTATCCGAAGTTGAAAATCAGCAGTTCTTTAGAGATGTCAAGCACCGGTCGCCGAACACCTTCAAGACGCCAAGGATCTAGGCAGAGCCAGGCGCCGTCGGCTCGATGTGAGTAAAAAGACGACTTCGCTTAGGATGCGACGATTTCCCTCTCATGATCTTCATTTCCAGCTGAGGTTCCAAGCACTGGAACGAGCACTCCTGACCTTCGATCGCTCCCACCAAGTGAAGCACCCGTGAACAGCGAGGCCACGTCTCCGATTGCATCGGCGCGTAGCGGTATGTTTCAGAATTCGCGGTCGTGATGAGTGGAGGCATTCAGTGTTTGATAAACTTACAACCGAAAAAAAAAACACGTCTGAGTTGTCCACCGTAGTTTCGGAGTAAAATTGAGGGAAATCGTTACGGGACCGAGTTGCCTGTCCCTCTGCTAGTCAGTCGCTGCAGCTAGTGGTATTTGCCTGCATGCTCCTCCGTCGGGGGGGGGGGGGGGGGGCTTCTGATGGGCAGAAAATCCCATAGAGCGTCGTTAATGTCCTTCATCCCTGGCTCCGCTGCTGCGTATAGAGCCTGTAGTATGGGCGTTCCATGGTTAATAAAAACCAGGTTTGAATCGGCTGTGGCGTTGCACAGCGGACAGCTCGGACGGTTTTTTTTTTTTTTTTTGGTTGTAAGTGTATCGGCGAGTGAGGCATTCCTCCTCCTTTTTCTAAGAGAGCCACCAGATCTTTCCTAGTGGAAGGGGCATGCTGTGTTTATACCCCACGTCCGTTCCCTTGAGTTTGTACCGTAGCTTTTAATACTGCCAGATGATGCGATGGTGGCTATGCGGACTCAGGGATTGTGGTATCGCGTCGTGGTATGGTCGACTTAGCTGCCACCTTAGCGTTGCCTCTCCCGATCAGGTCAGATCCCGAGAACGCCTACGTACGTAGCTCAGGAGCGCGGCATGTAGTGGCATTTGGTGGCATTTACTCCATAACATTCCATGGTCTCAGCGGGGATTCTACCGCTGTTTGTGCGTTGGTTGTATAGAATTAGGGAAGGAAAGGAACTCCAGGTTGTAGCGAATTTCAACACGGGATAAGTTGGTTGGATGCACCATTTCTAAAGTATACGTAGGCGCAGAATTCTCGCAAAGTAGCAACCCGGTCAACGAGATTGAAGAATGAAAAGAGTGGCGGATGTAGATATCGTGTTATATGAAGCCAGCACTAAATTGGAAGACGTGCGGAGTTCCCACAAATGTAACGTGAATTGGTTTCTCATCCTGTTCTATCAGAATTACATAAGCCCAGTTCCTGTGAGCTTGGAATGATGCCTTTAGCCAGATCTAACAGCGCTGGTGGTGCAATGGCGTGGAGCATTCCCGCCCGATCGTCAGGGGATGCGGGCTCGAGTCCCGCCTGGCGCTAGACTTTTAATTGCAACAAAACGTCGTTAGGAGATGCTTTTTTAACCTTTTACTGGAGCCGTGAGCCTGGTGTGCTGATGCTATGCTACGCTATCTTCCTGCCTTAGCGATGAAAGCTGAAAATCCTTCAAGCGTTGCGAGTACGGGCTCCAGAGCAGTGATTATTACCCGGGTGACAGCGACACGGGCGAAAACTCTTGGCTGAAAGTGACATTTGAGGGATCTCATCTGTTACAGGAACTGAGCGGAAAATATTTTCCTTTCCGTGCATTTTTTAGGCAGGCTTCGTATAGAAGTTAGTCGACATTGCTCTATATTGTTTTTTTTTTTGAATGATACCATAGCACAATTTTTATCGGAAAATTCATGATAAAGCTGGCGCCTGTAATTCTCTGATCGGACACTATAGAGTTAACCAACAATGGCTGTGTAAGCTTGGTTTACTTACCTGCTAACACTCGTCAGATTTCGTTTAGGACGTCTAATTGGGAGGTAAGTTGTGAACGAGGTCGCAAGGGCAGTGATTGCATAAGTGTACTGTACTGCACTGCACTTTCAAGACGATATGGCGAATGCGTAGAAGTAGAATACATGGCGTATCTAATGATGGTGACGTGACTTTTTGGGAAGTATGTATGCGGCAAATTACACTTTCAGCATCATAGAATAATTAGCTTAACGCACACTCGCTACAGTATCCCTTCACGCGACAGTTCCCTTCGTCTAAACTGGCTCCGAGCTCAATGCGTTTCAATTAAGAAAAGCCTTCAAACGACGCATTGATTAAAGGTTGAAGGTGTTATTGATAGACGCATTCATATTGGAGCGCGATTGTGCTCTTCTTTTGGGTACCGTACTCCTCTTGTGCTCTTATTTACTGAACGGAGTTGCTGTCGTCGCACACCTTGCTCGTCTGCAAATAACGTATTTTCCAGTTGTGAAGGAACTACGCGGGAGAATGATTTTTAATTAGTTGAAAGCACTAGGTAGTAACGAAGAGTATGTGGTTGAATGTTTCATTTTAAAAAATGTGTCGGAAGAGAGGATTCTTTGATAGATGGTCAATTGTTACTCTCCAACACTGATAAGTGCCGCATCCGTACGTGGTTTTTCTGAGATGTCAGCTATCACGCAAAGGGAGGTGTTACAAGATCACTAGAAGTGCACCCCGATAGTTTGGTAAATCTCCAGTTATTAATTAGCGAGAAGCCTTGATGGGCACGGGTTAATTAGTCCTTCTATTATTTCGCGTGCAGTCCCTTGACTTCTGAATTTTAACACCTTAAGACTAACGCTTCTAATGTCTTCCGCCTGTAGAATGCTGAGTGGTTAAATATATGTGCTAAACTCTTACTATTGCATAGAACTGATCAGAATGATCAGCACTTTTCTAGAGGGCTGCGGTTGTTCGCCTTGGCGCTCAGGCCAAAAATTCAATCACTTTGTCATCCAGCCCGGCCGATTTTTTCGCTTTGTTCCTACCCTTGTCGCAAGCCTCATGATTACCTCCCTCAGATTTTCCTTTGGCCCCTTCCTATGTAAGCCGTTCTGATTTAGCAACATCATCACTTCGCTATGGATCGGAGTTGGGTATGTCGTCGCAGGGCTCAACCGCGATGTCGTCTCGTCGTGGACATGCACGTGCGGATCTCGGCACGGCACCGAGTCACCATAGGTAGGACGCGACTCAAAAAAGTCTGAGTGACTATCCCTTTCACTGTGCCTAATGCAGCGTATTTTAGAACCGTTCGCGTCGAAGGTCTAGAGGATGACCTCGCTGATGACAACTCCCAGCCGCGCATGTACATCTGGGGGACGAGGATCTGTGTTGTGGACGTCCAGAGGTAAAGACTTCAGCCTGAACCAGAGGTTCCCTCGGATGCCATGTTTCCATTTTAGAGCCTTCCGTGGCTTTATCACCGAATTCAAGGTAGCTGCGTTAGATGAAGATGAGAACATGCTAATGCTGCCGTCTACGGTAGGTTGCCTACCTGAATCGTCACTCGTTGTGCTTGAGTAAACTCCACGTTTTCAGCGGCAAGCTGTCGATACGTCTATCCCGTACTACATGGAGCGCCTGTTCGAGATCGATCAGACCGACTGTCCGTACCTCAATCTGAACCTCGCTCATGTCAAATCCTTCTCAGAGCCACTGTACAGAAAGATTGTCGCCTATCCCGCGGTACGTTGTCTTCTATCCCATGTAGCATACTATGTATGGAATGAAATAAGTTGTTGCTGCAGGATGTAATTCCCTATCTGGATATGACGGTCAATGAGATCTACCAGGAGAAGTACAATCGCGCGTTGGCCACTCCTATTGAGTTACGTCCATTCAACGCTGATAAGACGAGGAATATGCGCAGTCTGAATCCAACCGGTGAGCTTTCTTGCTGAGTCAGTTGAGGCTGCACTGTTACACATATACATAAATTCCCAGAAAAGCGGTGATCAGTGCTATAAGAAATGCCTTAATTCTTTATCTGAAACGAAATTCCATGCGTCAGGTATAGGTAAAATTGGTGTCGCACTTGTCTAGGATTCTCTCTGGAACTTGTCTGAGATATCATATAGGAAAGAAGGCGATTCTCTGAACTTCACAAACGCCAAGCCTTTGTTGTTTAAGGTATTCTGTGTGAGCGAGAGTAGGTGCTTAACCACCGCCATAAGTGACTGTAAGGTCGCATTACAGAAATATCATCCATCGGTTGAGAGATTAACAGATGCGCGTTTCAGACATTGACCAGCTGATCACAATCACTGGTATGGTGACACGTACTTCATCTCTGATCCCAGAAATGCGCATGGGATTCTTCGAGTGCTCCGTCTGCAAGTTCTCTGTTGAGAGCGATGTGGATCGCGGAAGGTATGGTTCTGTTATGGTTTTACTGAAAAAGTTAGCCCTACATTAAGGGCGCGTTAATGTCATGATTTTGGGTGAACTTAAGGCTGAAACGGTAATCCCACAGGTGACGATGAAACAGCGCTAAATAATACATGAAGATCCACTAAAAGTCATCGTGTGGAAAAATCGCCTTCAAGGTATCCCGGGGAGTTAGAATGCGTTCCCTTTATCCTCGTTCTTTATCCATAAGAATTAGCAATTTGTTTAGTTTAGTGTTTTGTACTGTTATGCAATTTTAGGAGTTTTGGGATTGACGTATGATAGACGCCTTTTTTGAGTAAAGTGGATCATATGTCAATCCCAAAATTCCTAAAATTGCATAGCAGCTAAACAGATTGCTAATTTTTGAGGATAAAGGATGAAATGAAGATAAAGGACGGCGTTAATAAACATCTTTGAGTTCACGCATTCTACGACAACGGGATATCTTCAAAGCGGTTAGCCAGCACATTATGACTTGAAGTGGTCATCCGACGAACAAGGCAGTGTTTTATTAAAGGGATTATTTAGCGCTGGGTTTTATACTCACTTTATCCATTATCCTTAAAGGCTCGAGCACACTTCGCTGCCTTTGCTGTGGCAGCAATGATAAAGGATATCGAGGCAGCAGATCGGTGATATCCTTCATCATTGCTGCCGCAGCAAAGGCAGCGAAGTGTGCTCGAGCCTTAAAAATTGACATTTTCGTGTTTTCTATTCCTGTGCAATTTCAGGATTGAAGAGCCACAGACCTGTACAAACTGCTCAAACACCATGTGCTTCCAGCTGATTCACAACAGATCACTCTTCTTGGATAAGCAGATCATCAAGCTTCAGGAGTCACCAGGTAAGTGATGCTGCAGTGCGCATCTATGACACAAAAATCCACATTGGGGTAGAGAACAGCTCCAGGAGGGGAGCAGCTGGTTGAAAATGTTTATGACTTTTGTTCAGATGACATGCCATCCGGTCAGACACCGCATACGGTGACCGTGTTTGCTCATGGACATCTAGTTGAATCGGTACAGCCAGGTGATCGCGTAACACTTACTGGAATCTTCCGTGTTCAGCCTACCAAGGTATGTTCCAGCTTCATTCATCTTCTATTCGTCTTCCATCTGAGGTTTGCTTTTGAAGCTGAAGGAATTGCTTTAGAAAAAAGGGAGTTTTCACATGTAGTCCCGGTCCCGTATTTGCGATAAAAGTGCTGCTTATACCGCAGCATTGGATTTTTTCTCATAAAGTGGCTCAGTTTGACTTGAAGAACGAACAGCCTCTAAGTATTTCCTTTAGCAGTATTTCCTTTATCTAATGTATTGTTATAAGGAAGTGCTAATTTTTAACGGTTTCAGGTTAACCCTCGTCAGAGGAACCTAATGGCCGTCTATCGTACTAACATCGACGCGCTGCACTTCAGAAAGACTGACTCTTCGCGTCTTCATCAGGATAATGGGTACGCTTTTCTATACGTATTTCCTTCTTGAGCTCGCGTTGAGGTTATTGGCAGGTGATCGTCATTTCTTGAGCTTTGCGAGAGCAGCTCTCTGCGGGTTGGGGCTTGTTGTGGTAACTGTTCTGTCACTGACAACGTTTACGGTGCAATACCTTCTCCTAGCTCTCTGTCTTTAGAATAATGTGCTTTCGATTCATTTTCCGAACCGAAACAACGTTCAGAGTGTCCCTGATCCGTAGCATGATTGTCAGCATTGTGTTCTAGAAATCCTAAAAACGATTCATGTGCGAAACCTTGGCGATAGTAAAAGACGTGCTGAGTGAGGCTCGAGTTTGAAATGTAAGATTTGTGCGGTCAATTAAAGCGGTTATATTACAGTGAATCACTAACCGATGAACGCATTGAGCAGATTCGTAACCTCTCGAAGCGACCAGACATTATGGATGCACTTAGCCATGCCATAGGTAGGACCATTTTCTTTTTAGCTGTAACTGTCTTGCCTAGCTGCTTCCCTTTCAATGTTGTTGTTTTTTTTCTTGAGGAGCTGCCGTACCATCGGTAATCGTTATGCTCTTGTGGGATATGTTCATTCGTCTCAGTCGCATGCCATAGTGACCCAAGTGTGTGTTGTGCTCATATTACACAAGGCCCTTAGCTTTACGTTTTCAAGACGAGGTCAAGCAACGCGATGGTGTTGATCTGGCATCCTATACGATTCAGTATCACGTGTATCACCTGTCGTCACGTTGATCATCGAATTGCTCGAGCGGGCGCCAGCAACGTCTCCATTCGTCCCTGTCGCGTGCCATAGTGCTCCAATGGATCCTCCTCGCTCGAGGGACACGAGCGTCATAGCGGTCGTTCAGAGCTTTCACGAAGAAGTCCGACCAACGCGTTGGTGGGCGTCCTGGTGTTCTCTTGACATCCCGCGGAATCCAGTCGGTGACGGCTCTCGTCCAGCGGGTGTCTGCGAAGCGCATTACGTGGCCGGCCCACCTTATTTTCGACAATTGGCACACGCGACAGCGTCTGATCTTCGAACGTCGGCGAAGCTCGGAACTATGATCCAGTATGCACAGAAAACTCTCGGCTATCGTTGAATATTGTGCCTGATTAAGCTATAAACCGAACTTTCCACATACACGATGAAACTCAGCCACTTCGTGGTCGGTGTCATAAATAAGCGCAAGATTTTCTGAAGGATGGTTGTAATACTTCTTTGCGCGAGGTTCTCGGTTATGAACTCTGTAAATGATGTGCATGCCCTTTTCGTGGTTGTCGCACTACATTTTGCGCTTTTCGCATATTTGCCTTTTCAGCTCCATCGATCTATGAGCACAACGATGTGAAAAGTGGAATTTTGTGCTTGCTCTTCGGCGGTACCACCAAGGATGATGAGAACACTCACAAGACTAAGCTGAGAAGTGAGGTAGGCAAACAGTGCTAGTTACTTCTAGCCCTAGAATGTTGGATTGTTAACGAAAAGAAAAAGGAAAAAGGTTTCGCAATATGAGGTTTCAGAAAAACGACCAACTTAAAGAAGATTAGTATTTCCTTTTCTAATTTCCATTTTTCTTACTTATTTGAGTTATGAATTGTTATTACAGATTAATATTCTTCTTTGCGGAGATCCTGGTACGTCCAAGTCACAGCTGCTTCAGTATGTGTACCACCTTCTGCCGAGAAGTCAGTACACCAGCGGAAAGGTGCGAATAAACTTGTGGATGTGAGGAATTGAGGTTCTTTTTCATAACAATCCTTTAGGGGTCATCCGCCGTTGGTCTAACGGCCTCCATATCACGAGATGCGGACACTCGTCAGTTGGTACTCCAGACCGGTGCACTGGTACTGGCTGATAATGGTGTCTGTTGTATTGATGAGTTTGATAAGATGAACGAGTCCACCAGGAGTGTTCTTCACGAGGTTTGCTACTTAAAAGAGACTGCGATTAGGTAGAGGTTTAGACTAACAACGTTCTTTAGGTGATGGAGCAACAGACCTTGTCCATTGCCAAGGCAGGCATTATTTGCCAGTTGAACGCTAGGGCTTCTATTCTGGCTGCAGCAAATCCTGTGGACTCGAAGTGGAACAGGGACAAGACAATTGTGGACAATATCATGCTTCCGCATACGCTTCTCTCCAGGTGGAAGGATCTCTTGAAACCCTTAGATGTTCTTTAAATATATTACTGGTTTCCAGATTCGACCTTATTTTCCTGATGGTGGACCCTCAGGACGAAGCCTATGACCGCCGCCTAGCCAATCACTTGGTGTCGCTCTACTACAAGGAGAGGAGCGAGACGGAGGCTGAGAAGCTTGACATGGCTCTATTGAGGGACTATATTGGTAGGTTTCGCGGAGAGATGCTTAGTGGAATGGGGAGATGTACGACTTTTCAGCATACGCAAAGGCGAACGTACATCCTAAATTGGGCGAGGAGACATCGCAGTTCATCATTGATAAGTATCTGTTCATGAGAAAGGTGAATTTCATTTTTCCTCGAAAACAGAACGACATTTAACTCAATCGTTTATCTAGGCTGGAGCTCAATACGGCCAGATCTCGGCCTATCCCCGTCAACTGGAGTCCTTGATCCGGCTTTCCGAGGCCCATGCCAAGATTCGCTTGTCTGAGACGGTGACCGTGGATGATGTTGAATTCGCTTACAAGTAAGGCTTAATGGCAATTGATAATACGATGAAAACTAGGAGTTCTGTTCGGACTTCTGTACAGCTAGCTCTTAGAAAAAGGAAGTAGACTACCTAACAGGTCCAAAGGTTTGATAAGACGTGAGGCATAACGCATCAGTCTGGCATTTAGGGGCGTCGATCCGCAGAGAGCTATTAAAAGTCTACCTCATCTACTCAGACCGTCACTCATTAGTGAAATTTCACCGGTAGGGAAGCTGAATCTAATCAGCAGATCAGCTTATCCGCCTTAAAATTTTGAAATGGATTAAAAGTTGCCAAAAAACGTGTTCGAACTTGCCGTATGATGATTGTTAGGTTTTTCTTTTCATTTTCATTTGAGGTGATTGGCGGTTCTCAACTACGGCATCGAAGTATTCATGAACCTGCTCCCAATAAGTGACCAAAAAGAAAAATGACTACTGATGAATTTGGTGAAGACTTAGAATTGCAGTTTGCATCGTGAGGCTTTGAAGCAGTCGGCTGTTGACCCGGTGACAGGAAAAGTGGATGTGAATATCCTGGCGGCTGGAATGAGTGCCACGAGCAGGAAGATGGTGCAACAGGTAGGAGACCGGCTCATAATGGATTTCTAAGGCCGAATCCTCCATGTATCTCTAACTCCAGGTTGCCGACGCTATTGCTGGCCATCTAGACAGTACAAAGGGCGTGAACGTTTCGGCAAAGAATCTGTTCATGGCTCTGAGACAAACCGATAAGGTAGGGTTCGCTACAAAAAACCTACATTGCTTGCGAAACCAGTGCCTCTTCAGACACTGAATCGCGACATATTCGACGAGGCGCTGAACGAGTTGGCCAAGAAGGAGATGATCGTGAGGACTGGCGAGAGGATTCGCTACCTTCCTGTGAGGAACTGACGCGTCAACTGCAACACCGATAAAACGCCTTCGAATCGATCTCTCAAACCGTTGAACCTTATGCTTCCTTAACTTACGATGCAGCCCTTCCTTTTCATCATACCATCTATCATTTCTAACCTCAGTTGTCCTAGTTACCTGCACTCGTCTGCTCTAAATTTTCAGCTTTTTTACGCTTGTAAGATATTGCCACGAAATAAAGCATCCATTCCTACGTTGTCATACAGATGCCAAAGGTTGCAAGACCATCACTTGTTGTCGTAGTGAGAAATTGTGGAGTGAACGACATTACGCCGGAATTGAAGCAAAACAAGACGCCATCAAAATGCCAGCCATATGTTAAGCACGAATATACGGACTTGTTCTTTACATTACAGACCATGTAGAAATTGGGATCGCTTAAATTGCCAAGGTTCTGAGCTGAGAGAGTGCTCCTCTCCTGCCCACGAGAGGCTGATCTCGCCCTATTTCCCCTTCTCATTACTGCTAGACTACCTCTTCTTCTAGAGCGGTAGGCTATCTATTGATAACTGGAGGTCACAGGGCCAGATCTTATCGAAACTTCGTCTAGGGAGGGTTTTCGCAGTCACATCACGATTGTGGGGTCCTGCTTTTGATGTTACGGTGTACAAGTAGTGGCATGGCCTCTAGTTCAAGGCCCGTTTTAGTCTGAGGAGACCTAGCTACTATCTTCTTAGGTGTTCCTGATGGTTAAAGGAAACCAGTAGCCTTCAGGACAACAATTCCGTTAGGAAGCTGATTCGATGACACTACTATTATAAGGCAAAAATATGCTTCAGATCTGAGCGAAATTTGAGCATTTTTTCGATCTGAGTAGTCGAGTAAGCGCCAGGGTTGGCGTTCATCACTTCTTTGATGTTTGCATTCTACTTCGTTCGGCACCCGATCCCACGATGATGGACTCTGCTGGTCTGTGCCGGAACTGATCCAACAGTCCATTTCGCATGCACGCGAGAGCCGTCGTCGCTTATCAATCCCTTCGCTGATTTACCATATGACGACAAATCGGGCTTCTAAGACATCGTTTAATCTGAGGGGTGTATTTTCGTGTTTCTTCATGGGGCAATGTGCGCAGTGTCTCCGTTGTTTATGCTGCCGCGAGGGAGCTTACTGTCGTTGCAGAAGAACGTTTCTGTTGAGGTGCAATTGGGACATCTAGGCCTAGACAAAGTTGACGTACAGTATCAATCACTATTCATAATGGTATTTCAGGTTTATAACTTTGCTCACGGATGTCGGTCTCAGACCAGTTGGATTGCTCAGACTTGGCCGCTTTCATGACAAGGCTTGGAACCTTGAGAAAAGTACGTTTCAGTGCAGTTTTAGGTCTTTTGTTAGATTGCTGTTTATGAGGAGCTGACGATGTTTATTACGAGTTTATATGCGCTATTAATGGCTCGAATTACTTGAGCTATTCACTATTTAAAATGCAGTCCCCACTCGTTATAATGCGTTCGAAGCGACCGGGAAGATCATCAAACCATTATTATTTGGTATTTGATCATTTATTGCTGGCATAGTTCGTGAAAGAATTCAGAGAGAAAACCAGTAGATTAGATTTGAGGGTAGTGCTGAAAAGCTATGACTACCTTTTGAAAACGTGTGTCGTCTGGTAGACCAATAGTCCCTACCCATCCGAGCGGCAGCTTCAAAACCACACCTTCAAGTTTATCCGCAAAAAATCATCAGAGTGTAAGGTTGAATGTGTTGTGTTTGATTCTGAGTAATCTAGAATATGTCACCTTCATTGTTTTGTTATTTTTTCGGAATTTTTCGAAAGATTCCAAAGGACAAGCATCACCCAGTAATAGATGATGTCAAAAATGTACTCCGAGGGTTCATGACCAATTCATGACATCCGAACGTTGACAAGTAAAAAATTTGTCAAGGCCTATCATTTGAAAGGATAGGGAAAATGCAATACCTTCTGCCTCAATTGAAGTGGTTATCAATGAACGATGGATCGAAAAGGTGAAGCTTTCGGTACCACCTAATATTTCATTGTACGCGCATGTCGGTTCTCTAAAGTGCGTGTAGCATTCGCGTGCATCCGATACCAGGTTCCTGGTTCCAATTTCCCGCCCAAGCCTACCATCTCTCCGGGGTCAGTGAATTGGTACCAGACTTGTCTGTAAGGATAAAGCGCTGAGTTCTTTATTGGCCACTGCAAGTCATTGTATGGCCAAATACGCATTCCAAATCGCCTTCACGCTATCTCGTGGAAGAAGTATGCGTGGCGCCTCTCAAAAGAGATTGAGTAAAAGACACCTCTTTTTTCCTTCATCCTTACGTTACACCTCATCCGGAAACGTTACAAGTACAATGAATTGCGGTTTTGTTCTGAATTATGTTGTAACGTTTTGTAAATAGATAGATTATAACAAAGGCCTACCAGGTTCCCGACACCCGAGCTTCATCAATCGGACGAGGATCACAGAACTGTGCTTCGTTTTTGCTACGGGCTACTTGGTGGTCCGGAAATGGCAAAAATTGTATCACTTCAGAGCGGTTGATAAGGTAAAAGTGATATCTGAAATGGCCCTGTCGGGAACTATTTAAGCTGCTGACCACGACTCTTCACTCTTTTTCTAAATTATCACTTTGCTTATACTACTTTTCATCAAAGTTGAAGTCGAAGGTTGGAAAAGAAGTCTGACAACATGGGAGAAGGAAGCAATCCCCCTAACGTGCACAGTTTTAGTCACCCATATCTACCGTAACCTACCGTAATCGACCGAAATTTTAAAAATAGATGTCATATCCGTGATCAGCACCCCAAATAACCCCTGAGCGATGTTTGAGCGAAGAATTTTCTTCCGACCTCTCCTCGACTTTTGGAGTCGTGAAGGGCAGCAGAGCCGTTTATTCTGCATATACTCTTCTAACTTACACATATCCACCATAACCTTCTGTAATCTATCGTTTCACCGAAATTGATTGCTAAATTGGTGCTCTGCATCCCAAATAATCCTAAAGATGAGTTTTGGACAAAATTTTTTCTCGACCTCTAAAGTAGAGGGAGTGAGTGCAAGTGCTCCTATCTGCAGTGCCTCCGACCCGTCTCCCGTAAGTGTATAAGAGAATGATGAGGAAGGAACACACAACAAGGCGACCAATCACACGAGTTGGATGAAATGTGCAGTGCTTTAGAACAGTTTGCTGAAATAGTGAAAGTTGCGAGAAGAATAAAAAGCAGTCTATGAGGAAATCCGAAGAGCAATGAGCTTGTCTTGATGATGGCTCAAATCAATGCTTGTTCATGAATGCTCATGAATGCTCATGAATGCTCATGAATGAGGTGACAGTGAGAGACACTTCCAAAAGTAATTGAGAACGTACCAAAGAGCTCATATGGGGATAGCATCTAATGGAACCTTCCTCAGCGAGACAACCATCGTATAATGGATTCGCTGCACGCAACAAAACCAGCTTCTTCCACATCTGACAACAGGTTGGAAGCTGGGCTAGAACGCGGAAAATGTACCCTACCGGAGCCAAAATGTAATTTTCATTTGCAAAAACTTAAACAGTCCACATAGGGACGCAGAAACCCCAACCCCGGAATCGAACCCTCCACCCCTCCCGCAAGTCCGCCCCACTATCCACTCGGCCATCCAGTCGCTGCCGCAGGCGGCAGCGAATGAGTCACTTAAATGTACACTGCAGATTCGTCTAGGAAACGTAGGAAATTACTATAATCAAACTTTAATTTGAGCTCCAAACCTTTTGTAAGTTAAGATCAGAGCACGACAGGGGCATTCCAGGTGTCACTTTTGCCTTATCAGCCCGCCCTGAAGCGGTAGAATTTTTTGCCATCTTCGGACCACCCAGTGGCTCGTAGCAAAAACGAAGCACAGTTCTGTGATTCTCGTCCGATTCTCTGCAAGACCATATAGGTCACGTTGAGAATCTTTGGGGGAAGCCTCCCTTGTAAGGCGTAGCGTATTGTGGCAGCAGATCAAGATGGGTAATCGAGGTCTTCCACAGCTTCCTATGATAAGGCCGAACATTGGCGAAATGTAGAGGCTGCAGGCGATACGACGACGATGGCATTAATGAGTTTTTACCCCACCCTTTGATATGAACGAATAAATTCACCTGGCTTGCATTACTACACTTCGTGTTCTAGGCTGATGACTCTGTGATCATTGAGTTAAACGACGCTTTACCGACTCAGTCTTTCCATCCAGTTAATAGCCGTGAGACATGCGAGAGTGTAGGAAAGAGGGTAAGTGATTCATTCTTCATGGATAGCAGAATTCCTGACATTGGAAAACGAAGTCTGTTCCATTCTGACCATTTTCAAGCTGGCTGCGCTTCAACTCGAACGGTTATCGCTAATTGAACGCTGTCTACGCGAGAACGAACAACGCGCTAAATCGTTAGCTGAGGGAAGCATGGAAGCGAGGATACAGCGAAATACTGTAAGAATTTAGTTTCCTCGCAGCCTCATATAGCGAGAGCTCTTTTATGTCGTTACTGGACCCTTGTTCGGTGTGGCTGACCAACCTAGGGCTGGATTCATCAACGACTTACAGCAATTTAACAGAGAAAATACAGCCGAAATTCCTGATAGCGCGGCTTATCAAGCGATATATGGGAAACTTTTTCGCTGCGCTATCAGGGATTTCGGCTGTATTTTCTCTGTTAAATTGCTGTAAGTCGTTGATGAATTCGGTCCCTGGTTATGAGCAAGAGAGTGGTACTCTTCATTGCTAAGATTTCTCGTCCTTTTTCAGATTCGCCAAATACGAGCTGAGTTCGAGGTAGAAGAGATAATTGGTGCGCGTTCTCGTAAAGCAGTGGATGAGCGATGTGGGAAGATTTTTTGATCAGACCACTGGTTTAGTACTCGATTTAGTCATCTGTTTCTAATGTTATTGTTATATATTAGGTTTATAGGGTAGAACACAGGTTCATTGCTCCAAAACTAGTTACAATTTTAATGCACATGTCTAACAAGAGATGTTATGTTGTTGTTTTCTCGTATGCACTGATAAGTTGTCATAGATTGTTGATAAATGTTTTAAGAGAACAAGTGTGTGTTGTCATTGTTTGGAGGTTAACTACTAACACAAGTCATCGCCCTAAGAGCGTCCTCTAAACACTACGAATTCTCATTTTTTTGTCATTTTCTGCCATCGTGAGTGGGAGTGTCCATCTCTCCATTCACTGTGACGCAGTCTGCTCGCTGATAGATGTGAAGCCCATTTGAGCAGAAAATAAACGTCAAAAATTGAAATCGAGAACCGGCAGCTTATGCATTGGGTTAAGGAAGCAGCTAAGTCTTGAAGGTGATGTTAGGACAAGTTTATACTAATCACTGGATCCGACGGCGATCTGGAAGGTTCGGACCCGTCATTTTTTCAAAACATGGTTAAAAGTGTTGCTCGAACAACGGCACATTTGAAAAACCCGGATCTTTGAGCATCTGGAGGTGATTTTCACCAGGCCGGGCCTTCGGATAGTTTAAATAAATCATTTTGATCAGAAATCTCATACACAATTCGGACATCGGGTATGAGATCTGAAAGGAAATCAGATGTTTTGACCATCCGGAAGTCCGTTCTTGTTTAAGCTACTCTTCCTTGAATCATCCTATGATCTAGGGCTTTCCAAAAATGCCATTGTTTGCTTACCAGCAGACTATCTCAACGGTAGGTCGGAACGGCCGAAGTGTTGTATATGGGCAGAATCGCCTCTCTCTGGGGAACAACCAAATGCAAATATCTCGACCCCAATGCAGCTCTGCGCAGAGTTAGAGACGACGGAAGCTGGGCCGTTGGCAGTGTTAACCCTCTGCCTACTCGCGATAGGCGGGCTCAAGTTGGCTGGAAACAGCATGACGACAAGCTGTGACTCCGCAGTGGGTAGAGGAACGGCGTCATCCTCATGATAGCTGTTTCCAGCCAACTTGAGCTCGCCCTCCGCGCGCAGGCACGGGGCTAATGCCGCCAAGGACCGAACTTCCGTCGTCTCTAAGGCCCCTGTTATACTCCCGCGGGAGCATCCGCGGACGTCCGCGGATGCTCCCGCGGGAGTATAACAGAGGCCTAACTCTGCGCAGAGCTGCATTGGGGTCGAGATATTTGTATTTGGTTGTTCCCCCAGAGAGTCTCCCGGTTAGTCCTTTTTGAAAAAAAAAAATGCGGATGCGAATCGGTTTCGGATCCTATGTCTAGCTTGTACCAAAACGTGGTAGAAGGTTCACGAAACGTCAACTAAGGGAGTATATAAAGGCGTAATTGCCAGTTTGAACGAACAATCCAGGTGTGGGCCGTCGTACACCACGAGTTCCTACAAGTTCATGCATCTCCAACCTCCACAGCCAAAATCTACGCCGAGTTCAAGGAATACACTGTCTCTGAATCAATAATTCGGCGTTTGTGCCAGCGCTTCTGATCGAGAGGTGTTTTTCGAAGAGCAGCCACGTTCTGGACGCTGTACCTCCTTGGGTAACCAGACTCTGCGCAATGCCTCGGAAGAGATGCACGATGCTACCAGTCGCGACCTAACGATAACACTTGGGTGCGACCGCAGTCAAGCATTTTTTACCTTTGAATTCTTTCAGATTGGCTGTCACACGAACTGCGTGACTCCAACAGCGTGTACAGGATCAGCGGCTGCGAGTGGTTGCTTCTCCGTCCACATTTTCTCAGAGACTGCTTGCTACTGGGATCAAAAGTTGGATCCTTTAGGCGACACCGTCAGTGGCCATCCCATGGAGAGCCACATACAGAGTCCAAAGGTGACTAACACGAGAAGACGCTTCTATGAAAAACATCCTACCTATGCTCCGTATTCTAACGACTTGGCTGCTTTTAATTTCCACTTATTTCGCTCCATGATGACCATATTCGCGAGGTCAACTAGCAAGCATCATATACACCATTTTCACAGACACCGTTCAAATCATATTGGACACCTTTCACTTCAAATTGAACACTCTTCTAAGCTGGCCTATGAACTTTGAAATTAAGCTGAGCGCCTTCCAATTCGAAACGAGCTTCTTACAGGTTAAAACAGACTCTCCAATATGATAGGAATAATTTTTTATTCAAGGAAAATTTAAAATAACTTTTTTCGAAATTTTTTTACTTCAGTTGTCCGAATGAGTGTACTTACTATTTTTATACAATTTTCATTCTTCGGAAAAAATAATAACTTAAACTTTGTATTAAAGCGCAGCAAAGCAGCAATCATGGAGTGCATTAAAAGTCTGGATCGCGCCATGCACTCGGAATGCAAGTCGCAATCTTTGTCGGATTAACAGTGTAAATACTGCTTACATGTACCAAGAAAGTCAGAATATGTGTGTTTTTTACAATTGTTTATGTCAACCGTTTGCAGGTGTAAAACTACATCCAAACAGAAATTATCCTATCATTTGAATGAAAATCGTAAAATTTCGGTCGGGAGTGTGGCGCAACCTCTGTTCTGGCATGAAATGGATACCTCCCTGCTCTTCAAAACAAGCTTTAAACCATTGTTTTTCCTCGAAGTATAAAATTTTTATAAATTATAGATTACAAATTTCAATGTATGTGTTCATATATTAGGTAAGTAAATTAAAACTTGAAAGAAAGTTATACTAAAATTTTCTCGAATAAAAAATTATTCCAAAATTTTTGGAGAGTTTCCAGTTTAATGTAGAAGAAGCTCATCTCGATTTGGAAGAGTTTGCTTTAATTTGAAAAGTCTTAGGTTAGCTTACCATTAAAAGAGTGTCCAGTTTGATTTGAAAAGTGTCCAGTTCGACGTGAAAGTGGTATATTTCCATCGGTGTGATTTCTGACGGAAAAATGTTGATGGTAGTGCTCACAAGATCTCATCGCTCCTTCGTAGCCTTAACTTGACAAATCCAGTGATCCCCCTATTTAGGTATCTTGGTTTACTCAATTACCAAAAAAAAAAAAAAACTGGCGCCGCAGCATTAGGTGTCGCCTGTTACTGCTTGATGTCTGGTCAGGTATCGGGGCCATTAAACCTTCCAGTCTAATGGAGTATAAAAAGTTCTTTTAAGCTGCAAATCCAATATAGGGTAGGTGATCTTCAGCAACTAGCTGAGTAGGATGTTCCCTTTAAGATTCAGTTCCTTTTGTTTAAGTCTCGAATGGCTGAAACTGAACACGTAAGCTGCTACAATGCTGTTTTGTTGCGATCAAAAATTTAGTGCCTGGCGGACTCGAACTCGCAACCCCCGCAGAGCGGGCGAAAATGCTCTACGCCGTTACACCACCGGCACCATTTGGTCGAACGTAACATCCACACCTCGTAGAACTCATCAGAACTCACCATATATCGGGATGAACCGGCCGCTGATACCAGCATGGAACCAGTTAAGCTGAGGGTCCTGATACAAATGCTTCAACTCAGTTTCTTTAAGCCTCAAGAGACTGGTATCGAAGACGTAACCTGTTACAACGATGTTTTGTTGCGATCAGAACTCTAGCGCCTGGCAGAACTCGAGCCCTCACCTCCTGCTGACCGCGGGTTCGAGTCCCGCCTGGCGCTAGAGTTTTCATTGCAACAGAATATCGTTGTAACAGCTCCTCTTAAGAATTTCTGAACAGAGCAAAGAGGGTAATGTCTCTGATAACCTCTCCAACATGCCAACTACTTGTTGCACACAGCTTCTAGATCGATTACTCATGATGGTAAAGAAAAGTGGAAGCGAAAAAACATAAAAATACAAATTTTTCTTTCTCCAAAGTAGTTAATTTCGTCACCTCTCTCCAGACGAACCTTTTTTGTTATAACACTTTCTCGGTGGCTCATAGAGCGCCTCAGCATAAGGCGCACTCGCACTCTATCTGAAAGTAGAACACATCGCGCGTTGCAAAAAAAAAAAAAAACATTCGCATCGAATTTTACCCTATAACTCCCATTGTTCCTTCCTTCTTCTTTCTAAAAATATCGAGGTGACCTTAACCTTTGTCCTACTGAGTACTGAAGGAGCAGCTGCGCGGTACATACTACCTCATGCCTCATTGTCACTGCGATTAAGCTAAAATGGTAGGAGGCGTCCGCTGGTCAGGCTAATGCCTCTGACAATGTCTCACTGGCCAACGTTCCTGGTGGCGCAGCGCGCGTGAGCGCCATTGTCGGCTGGTTGCACACGCAACGGCGCGGTGCAGCGTCTGCTCGTGATGAATTATACTGAGCATATAACGGAAGTTCATTGGCGATTAGTTACGTCTGAAGCACAGCATTTTGCTGATGTTTAGACCAGCTTGACACACCGTGGTAAGTTTATTATAATCCTCACATGAGTGACGACATCGTGAAAAAGATAGGCTGTTTCATTGGGACCTAATTTCTCTTCTGTATCATATATGCGCGAACTTTGACCACATTCCTGTTGTACCTGTAGATGAAACTTTTCTGCCAGATTGGCTTTATGTTTATTCGAGGAATATGTAGGAATTCCTGGTCCCTCTTGAATTTCGCAAGACAGGAGGGATCAGGAGTGCAGCCGATTATCCAAACCCTACGAATTTGTTGAGTTTTTGCTAATGGAAGTTTTGGACATCCTAGCTGAACAGTGATATTTAGGTGGTTTTCATCGCTCTGAGGACGACATCTAATGATGTTCACTATAGTTCTAAGAGTTCGTCAATTCAAACGTATCCGGTGAGTTCGACAGTATAGTTGTCCTATTGAGAAATTTTATCGAACGAATGAAAGAAATTATTCGATCTCGAAAAATTTCAAGAAAAAATATTTTTTGTTTATTTGAACTTTTGCCTCACCCATCACTACGGCAAAAGTATATTTTGAATTCGCACGCAACGGCTTCAAACTGACCATGAGCTCAGGCAGAGCTTCCAAAACATTTGCCAGAATATTGAGCACACTGCTGTCGAACTCAACTAATGGCTAATAACATAGTGACAAACTGACGAATTACAATACCCACCATAAGGATTGGAAAAAGGGCGCGGTAGGCGCGTTTTCCGCGTTCTTTCTGTTCTTTTGCTGTAGCCGTCCTGGTCTTGATCCTTTTTAGAAAACTCACATATATTTATGATCCTCTCGACGAGATCTACCCAATGCCACAAAGACATTTTTCGTTACTCCATTTTTGATCGCTATTTTTTCGAAAGCGCCAGGGGATACTCATTAGCGAGGGACGTCTCCACTAATTGCGCCCAAAGGACATTCAAGTGCTCGGACTCAAAGCCAGCGTAATTGACAGTAGCGCTTCTTTAGAAAATATTCTGTTGACCAGAAAGTTTATAAAACGAAAGATAAATCATTCTCCTCTATTTATTTATTTATTTATTTATTTATTTTGGTTATTCTAATAAGCAGTAGCACATTTTCATTTATCTACGGTTCACTGGCGAAAAATTGTCTCTGACTGGTTAAATTAAGGAAGTGGAATTAAAATGGATAGGAGACGGTGCAGTCGGCTCCGAACTGGGACGCGCCATGCACTCTACCTCGAGATATTGTGGAGATCAGAACTCATATTTCTACACAATCAGTTACGGTGACTGTTGATGGACAAGTCATTGTTTCGTTGTTGCCGGACCACCCGACCACTGATAAGCCGAGTTCGGAGGATTGGAATGATTGAAAACAAACATAAAATTTCCTCTGAATGCGACAGCCAGCGTGTTCTCGGAGTGTGCTACCACTTTCACAGGGAATGGATAATTATGTCTAATTGACGGAAAGTCCCAGGTGAAACTATTGATCTACAAAAACATCAAGTCTGGAGGAATTACTAGGTTTCACATCCCAATCCGTTCTTTTTTCCCCAACAGTGAATTTCTTTTATGTAGCAGGTGCTGCAACTTTTATGAAAACGAAGTGATAAAGCTACACCCTACTCTGAACTCTAAAGTGCATATATTAGAAGCAGATGAAATCATTTCAAGCATGAAAAAAGAAAACATTTTGCTAGCCAGAAATCCCTCGGGCTTCGCTCTCAGTAACGAATTTCCCTGTTTCGAAGTATATCTTTTGTGAATAAGGAGATGAGCGTACGAGGGTTTTCCTGCGCACGGAGGACGTTTTTGTCGAGGAAATACAGGTGGAAGGAGAAGATGGAGCGCTTTTGCGTAGAACGGCGACGACATCCAGCTGCCACAAATCAGTTGCGCACCACCTTCCGCAATGGATTTTCTCGACGTTGCACGTACTGTAACTCTTTAAAAGGGAATGCTAAGACGCTAAGATTTTTTCAGTGCAAAATAGGCTTTAATGCCTCTGAGACAGGTAAAGTGGAAGGAACCCTGTTCAATAGAGTAGCCTTTTATATACACCGAAACTCGGAGGAAACCCAACAACATCTTGATCCCCCTTTGTTTTCTCCACTTTGGTCTCTTGGTCATTTAGTCTCTAAAATGCTTGGTGTAGCACACCTCACCGCTACAAGCGCTTTCTAGCAATGTAGTTTTATAAAATTTTAAGAAAATCGACCTTTTGCGTTTTTTCCGCCGAGATCGACTTCTAGGCAGCGTTCGGCTCGACCTGCGATCTGCGCTCATCGCCCATGTCCGCCGTAGGTCTTCCTCGCACCTAGGTGCGAGACCCAGCGGTACCACGCCATTTCTAGGGAACAGCACAGCACCGTTGCACCAACGGGACTATTGATTGTTCCTACTTGTTACATGTGTTTGTTTTGAAATTTTTTCGTACATATCAATTAATGGAAATAGATAAATATAAATATTTTTTCTTCGTGATACATACCATATTCAATTACCAATTTTTCTATCATCAACTTAACATGAAAAATATAACGTGAAGAAACATGTGGAGGTGCACTGCGAAGGTGAGCCGTCTGTTTGGTGCGCCTTCAACAGAATTTCTTTGGCATGGGTCTCGTGAAACCTAACCAAGTCTTCGATTTCTCCCAGAACGACGAAAGCGTTGTTTAGAAATGGTAAGTCACTGACTTGTCCGTTGAAAGAGTTCCACAATTATAAGGTAGACCTTATACGGCTTCGAATTGCCTGCGTGGCATCCCGTAGAAGCAAAACGTCTGGCGCATCTCAAACAGGATATGGTTATCGCCCTCATCCTTTATCCTTTAATCGAAGAGTGGATCAGTTAGATACCAACTACATTAAAATTATAGTAGCATTTAAAAGCATACCTAATTAACTGTTAAACCTGGTTGAATATAATCGAATCAATAATTATTAGTGGACGCATTTATGTAGAGCTATAGGAGAAGAAGAAAGTCGTCCTTGCATGAATTGATCTTGGGTCGAGCCTTAGGCCAGGCCTTTCACCCTACGGTTCTATCAGGTAGTACCTGAACTATCTGGAAGAAAGATCTCTGGAAGAGAGGCTGTTACATACATCAGAGGGTGACCGGCACAAGTCATTTTATGTATTGGCCAAATACTGATTCACACCGCCTTCACGGTTCAAGTACGTATGTAGAATACGTGGCTCACCTCTCAAAGTGGTAAACTGACGCTAACCTTTTCAAATCTTAAAAAAGCTTGATGAAAGTTCAAAGCGAGACTGCTTGAAAGGGCGGATTAGCGGTAGGTAGAACTTCGAGACATTCAAGATAGAAGATAATGAATAAAAACTACAGTAGCGTTAGCCGGCGACTTTAAGGGATCCGCCATGCGTTCCGTTTCAACGGGATGTCGTAGAGCCAGTTTGGATCTGCATTTGGCCTACATTGACTTGCGGTAGCCAGGTGATGGGCTAGTCAGTGTTTCGTTCTTCCCAGACAAGTATGGTGGGATTCATCAACCTTGGAAATGTGGAAGGCTTGATTCGCCTAGGCGGGAAATCCGTAACAGGAATATGGAATCGGGTGCATACCGGCTGCGCCACCACACAATCTTATGACAATGGATATCAAGAATTAAATAAGAACGGTGTCCGAAGGTGATTCGAAAATCTACATTTAGTATCCTACCCGAGATTTGTCAAAGGTACTTAAGAAAATCAAGTACTTTTTACAAAACTCGTCGTTTAGGAGCATTTGGAATTCCCAACAATACAACGGAAGGCCAGCAACAAGCTTATTGATCGACTTTAAAATTTTTTGTTAGCCTCTAAACCTCAACCACAACTAGCTGTACAACAGGGTAGCCCATAGAAGGTGTGGAGGATTTTGCCTTGACCTTTGGTGGCCATACGATGGGCAAGTCAGTGCATGTCCTTCCCAGACACGAAAGCTACCAGTTCATCGAGCGATGGAAGACTCGGTTGGCCTGGGCGAGAGGTACGAACCAATGGCCTCGATTCGAGGCGCACACGAAAGCCGATAGCTCTTACGACCACCTCATCACGATCCCATCAATTAAAACCGACTTTGAAACTTACTACCCGTACAACAGCTGTGTATCGAGAAAAGTATTTCCAAATAAGCCAAGTACTGTCAACATTATTTAGAATAGTAGTGATATTTAGCGGAAACGATTCTCCTCCTGGTAATGGAGGGCAATCCTTGTGCTGGTCCACCACTCAAATTTTCTATAGATATTCTTATAAGGCTTATATTTTGGTTTTGATTTCGCATTTAACGCCAATGTCTATGTGCACTACTCCATTCAACAGGTAGAATCTGTAAGCGATAATGATACGGTAGAGCGACGACGACACTAGATTTGGATAAAGACGTCGTAAGGAATCATGTTATTCCAAACGCACAGGTTATCTACGCACTCTTTTCATTATTTAGATTGAGATATTGGCGATGCCCATGTCTTCAACAGAGCATGTGGGAAGGATAAAGCGCCAACAGGTTCATCGGCTGACCACCGAACATAACTATATGGCCAAATACGCAATTGACCTCCACAACATCCAATAGAACTATGTAGAATGCGTGGCGCACCCCAAAAAAGATTGAGTAATGCCGTCCTTTATTACTTACACTTTAAGTTTAAGAGATTTCAAAAAAGTGTAGTGAGAAGGTTAGTTGCTTTTGAAAGGGCGGTGCAACATTATCAAACCCAATATAGCAAATCAGATCAGAGTCGTACCAAATAGATAGAAAAAGCAAATACAAAAAATCTAGATAGAATACTTATATTGGAAGTCAGGAAGACGGCATTGTAAGGAAGTAGCATACTTTTAGCGCTGAACGTGTGATGCTTCAACACATGAGTTTCAAAAATAGAAGACATTTCTATTAGTTGATATGTACGAAAAAATTTCGAAACAAACACATGTAACAAGTAGGAACAATCAATAGTCCCGTTGGTGCAACGGTGCTGTGCTGTTCCCTAGAAATGGCGTGGTACCGCTGGGTCTCGCACCTAGGTGCGAGGAAGACCTACAGCGGACACGGGCGATGAGCGCAGATCGCAGGTCGAGCCGAACGCTGCCTAGAAGTCGATCTCGGCGGAAAAAACGCAAAAGGTCGATTTTCTTAAAATTTTATAAAACTACATTGCTAGAAAGCGCTTGTAGCGGTGAGGTGTGCTACACCAAGCATTTTAGAGACTAAATGACCAAGAGACCAAAGTGGAGAAAACAAAGTGGGATCAAGATGTTGTTGGGTTTCCTCCGAGTTTCGGTGTATATAAAAGGCTACTCTATTGAACAGGGTTCCTTCCACTTTACCTGTCTCAGAGGCATTAAAGCCTATTTTGCACTGAAAAAATCTTAGCGTCTTAGCATTCCCTTTTAAAGAGTTACAGTACGTGCAACGTCGAGAAAATCCATTGCGGAAGGTGGTGCGCAACTGATTTGTGGCAGCTGGATGTCGTCGCCGTTCTACGCAAAAGCGCTCCATCTTCTCCTTCCACCTGTATTTCCTCGACAAAAACGTCCTCCGTGCGCAGGAAAACCCTCGTACGCTCATCTCCTTATTCACAAAAGATATACTTCGAAACAGGGAAATTCGTTACTGAGAGCGAAGCCCGAGGGATTTCTGGCTAGCAAAATGTTTTCTTTTTTCATGCTTGAAATGATTTCATCTGCTTCTAATATATGCACTTTAGAGTTCAGAGTAGGGTGTAGCTTTATCACTTCGTTTTCATAAAAGTTGCAGCACCTGCTACATAAAAGAAATTCACTGTTGGGGAAAAAAGAACGGATTGGGATGTGAAACCTAGTAATTCCTCCAGACTTGATGTTTTTGTAGATCAATAGTTTCACCTGGGACTTTCCGTCAATTAGACATAATTATCCATTCCCTGTGAAAGTGGTAGCACACTCCGAGAACACGCTGGCTGTCGCATTCAGAGGAAATTTTATGTTTGTTTTCAATCATTCCAATCCTCCGAACTCGGCTTATCAGTGGTCGGGTGGTCCGGCAACAACGAAACAATGACTTGTCCATCAACAGTCACCGTAACTGATTGTGTAGAAATATGAGTTCTGATCTCCACAATATCACGAGGTAGAGTGCATGGCGCGTCCCAGTTCGGAGCCGACTGCACCGTCTCCTATCCATTTTAATTCCACTTCCTTAATTTAACCAGTCAGAGACAATTTTTCGCCAGTGAACCGTAGATAAATGAAAATGTGCTACTGCTTATTAGAATAACCAAAATAAATAAATAAATAAATAAATAAATAGAGGAGAATAATTTATCTTTCGTTTTATAAACTTTCTGGTCAACAGAATATTTTCTAAAGAAGCGCTACTGTCAATTACGCTGGCTTTGAGTCCGAGCACTTGAATGTCCTTTGGGCGCAATTAGTGGAGACGTCCCTCGCTAATGAGTATCCCCTGGCGCTTTCGAAAAAATAGCGATCAAAAATGGAGTAACGAAAAATGTCTTTGTGGCATTGGGTAGATCTCGTCGAGAGGATCATGAATATATGTGAGTTTTCTAAAAAGGATCAAGACCAGGATGGCTACAGCAAAAGAACAGAAAGAACGCGGAAAACGCGCCTTTTTCCAATCCTTATGGTGGGTATTGTAGTCCGTATTCGAAAATAACGGCTTCGATGAGGAGTTCATACCTGTGTTAGTAGCCACTGAAACTGAATCTGCTATATTTCTGACTTCCGCAATCAGATCGTTCCAGTCTGCTCGAGTCATCGGGAATACTTCGTAGTCTTCTTCGAGCATGACAGCAATATCACCACTGTCGTCGTTGTCGTCCATTAGAAGAGTAACAGTGGGACCAACCGCTCTCGAACTGCCGAAATGAGCGGAATGGGAACTACTGATCTAATTAGGCCCCGCCTTTTCGGCGGGTTTCCCTTGGGAACGCTCTTTGTGGTGAAACGCAAAACCCCATATTCGAATGGTCGAGTAACTTGCTCGATTTTTTGATTCTTTGCTTAAAGATTTGGAGTTTATTCGATATTCGAATGAAATTGTTGTATTTTCAAATGTGGATTCTCGAATAAAGTCGAAATATTCGATTCTCTACTCTTGTCCAAAGAGTCGAGTTCAAGCTACAGCTGGAACCTCGATGGAGTTTCCCATCTCTGTCGGCGTACACCAATGTTCGGCGTTCTCCCCACTCCTCTTTGTTGTCGACACGGATGCCATCACACGAGATCTTCAGAAGCCCGTCCCCTGGACGTTGCTTTATGCCGATGACGTGAAGCTCGCTAGCGAAGATAAAGGTGAACTCGAGCGAGAGCTGCAAGCTTGGTGTGATCGCTTGGAGCGATTTGGACTCAAACTGAACGTGAAGAAGACCGAATATCTACCGACGGACGTGAACGAGTCCAGCTCCATCAAGGTTAACGGCATCGAGCTTCCACGCACTGCGGTCTTTAAGTACCTGGGATTAGCAGTCGCGTCTGACGACAAACTGATGGTCGAAGTGAATTCACGCGTGAGTGCAGCTTGGTCCAAGTGGCGCTCGTTGACTGGGGTGCTCTGCGACAAGAAGATACCAGAGCGGTTTAAGTCAAAGATCTACAGAGCAGTCATCCTGCCAGTAGCGATGTACGGCGCTGAGTGTTGGCCTGCCACTAAGAGAAAGTTGAAACGCGACGCAGCGTAATGGAGACGAAGATGCTGCGCTGGACGGCCGGAGTCACGCGCATGGACCGCATCCGAAACGATGCCATTCGGCAGAAGTTCGGTGTCGCGCCGATAACTGACAAGATGCGCGAAGCTCGCTTACGATGGTACGGCCACGTTCTACGTGGAAAGGAAGACAGCGTCCGCAAGATGGGCCTTAACTTCGAGGTAATAGGAAAGCGGCCTAGAGGGCGTCCGAAGCAGCGCTGGTCTGATACATTACATAGGGACTTGAAGGTTGCTGGTGTCCACCCTGATCTAGCGCTGGATCGGGAAAGCTGGCGTTATGAAACCCGATTAGCGGACTGCACCACGAAGCGGGACAAACGCTGAAGAAGAAGAAGAAGAAGAAGAAGAAAGATTTGGAGTTTATTCGATATTCGAATGAAATTGTTGGATTTTCAATTGTGGATTCTCGAATAAAGTCCAAATATTCGATTTTCGAATGATATTCGAATACGGCTTTCTCCAATTCGATGTTCGAATCCGAAATATTCGAATATGGCTGGCTGCATTTTAATGTTCGAATTCGAACGAGTATTCAAAAATCTAGAAATGTCGAATATGCGACTATTCAAGTGATTATTCGAATATATTCGTTCAAGCACAACTATAATTGGCAGACTTTGTATCCAGTCCAAGTTGGAATAGCCGTCATTATTTTCGCGCCCCCTAGGTAGAATGTCCGAGTCAACTGTGAAAAACACGAGTAAGAGGTCAGCGAAGGTGTGAAGGTCAGTGGAGTTACCGTAACACTATCTTCCTCGAAGCAACTGCCTACGGCCGTACCTCGTCGACGAGGAGGAGGTCATTGCATTTAGCCAGTCCATCTCGTTGTACTGCCCTTATCATGTCCCACAACTACTCACCAGGATACTACGGTACTCCATTGTATAGAGAGGTTCGTTTAAGCTATTTTCCAGTGCTTCTGTGGTCCTCTGAGTGCTACAGCTGATGATATTCACTGTAGCACTGTAGTCTGCTTTTATATTCAGTTATACAGCTTTAGCGGCTTCTGTAATAGATTTCCTACACTTTAGAAATGCCAGGCTCTAGCAAAACTACGGCCTGGGGCAGGGTCCGAACTGACACGTTTTCATCACCGATTAAGAGGCTATGATCTACATTTCCATGATACGTTTTCATGTGGCGGTTAACACTCAAATTAACATCCTGCATTTGCTTGCGCCGCCGCCCGTATGTCGTTTCCACTATAAAATTAAGCAATAAATGGTGACTGCACCGTTTATCTGTTGGCTTGGGACGCGCCATGCACTTGTGTCGTTTTGGCTCAGCGATACGGAAGTTGAAGAGTTTAAGTGCCCAAGAATAGGGAGTTCTAGATTTTATTTTCCCTAAAAGACTGGTACATCGAACGACGGAGGTTATATTTCTGTCAAACGACCACTACTGCGGACATGTATCCTTCAAACTCAGCCATTCGTGCCGCTGCTTCATCGTCGTCTCTAACAACCACTACGATCTTTGCAAAGAGCTTCTGGGTTTCAGAGAAGTAAGCCAAACCACAGGCTAAATTTTGAATCAACAACACGAAATCCCTGGTCTTACATTATTCTTGAATGCATAGAAGAACTAGCGTCTGTTCGTTTGTCCGTCTGCCAAATGGTCTCTGAGCGCGTTCCACATTTCGTTTAGAACCACTGATCCTAGGACACATATGGTAGGCGACAAGCCGCGACATTTGAGTTTTCCGCTGTGAATTCTCTGTTAAAGTTATGTAAGTCGTTGATGAATCCGACCGCTGATTACAATCGCAAATGGGAAATTCGAAAAACTGTCGGTAGAGGACTAACAGATTGGATTGACAGGAATGCTGCTAACTTGTGTGGACCCAATCCAACGGCCGAGATGTTCGTACGCTTTTCACATTGGAACAGAACAGAACAGAACATTTATTGAGCCAAAAGAGACACAAAATAGGTTCAGCAAGGAAGTGCAGCGAAAGTTGGCCTTTATGGGATTGGCAAAACAAAACAGAAATTATTTAGACCAGAAGTTGTAGAAAATCTCCTTTTTGTGTTTTTGTGCTATCAGCGATTTCTGCTGTAATTTTCTCTGATAAATTGCTGTAAGTCGTTGATGAAACCGGCCCCAGGTGAATATATCGACCGGTCGGTAGGCTCCACGATGATTTTTGCGTGGAGTCTGCAAATCTGAGATAGATATCACACAAATTTGTGCACTAGCCAGACGTGGTAACACGAAAACGAAAGATCTAAATAGATCTGTTTTCATCAGTTACTAGGGCAAACTCCAAGCCAAGAGACTTACCAATGCTTGCACTCTTCTTATTCTGGTGCTAACCTTCTATACATTAAGTAATATAAGTACACTGTTACGGGAGTTACCATAAGATCAGTGTACCCAGATGGTATTTAGTAAAGCAGATAGGTTTCTAATTCGAATGTAATTGAGCGTTCACTCTACTGTTGCCTTTAGCGGTTATTTTGATTTTTTAGTGTTGCAGTGCACCTTCGAGTGCAAATAAATAAAGAAACAAATAGATAATTAGTTAAACCTGCTGTTAGGACGGCCGTGGGTAGTTGAAAAATAAACAACTAAATGGAAAAAAGCGTGTTTCAGGCAACGCTGCGAAACCTGCTTCAGCCCAATGTTCATTCATACTGTGCAGCACCAGTGTCGCATGGGCCACATCCGAGCTTTTCAGCTCGACAAATGAAGCTCTGGTTACTTTCTAGTAAGAGATTTTTGAACTTTTGATTATTACTTCAGACACTCGTTATGACAGTAACCATAAACGATGGGATAGAGGACGGCGCTACTGAATCCCCTTTGAGATGCGCCACGCGTTCTACTTTTACGGAATGTCGTGAGGAGATTTAAAAGTGCATTTGGTATACAATACAATAACTTGAGGTGACCAGCCGATGAGCAAGTCAGCGCTTTACCCTTCCCGAAGAAGACTGGTACCGTTCATGAAATTTATCCGTGTAAAATCCACAGAATGTGGAGTTGACGGTCACGTTTGATTCCGATTAATCTTGAAAATTTCGCTTTCACATAGCTATTTTTAGATTTCTTTCAGAAATTCTGAAGGAGAGGCTTTACAGCGTGAATGAAAATGTCAAAAACGTACTCCGTAGCTTCATGAGCTTTAACTGCCAGAACGTTAACAAATATGGAAATTTTCTCCGCCTTTCATTGTAAGGGATAGGGGAAATGGATCACCTTTCAGCTCAATTAAAATGATAAGCAATAACCATAAATGAGAAAGGGCGCCGCTTCTCCATCCCTTCTGGATACTCCACACATTCTGCTTCTACGGGATTTTATGGAGGCGATTTGTATACGTATTAGGTCATATAATGACTTGAGCTGGCTAATCCGTGAACAAGTCAGTAATTATAGGAGTGAAAATGTTGACTCTCCAAGAAGGTTATTTATTACATCTGTAGTAGTCCATATAGTCCATGTGTAAAGCGCGGAGTCCAGTTCACATTAGAGAAAAGAAGAGGAAAACTTCACGGAAAAGGCTGCAGGATTGTCAAATTAAAGAAGAAGATTTGAACAATGATTGGAGTGAGTCATTATCAACGTTTTCACATGGCAGATGTGTGGAACAGTAAAACTGAGTCTGAGTGGGGAGGAGAAACGCGTTGCGAGGCGTTGGAGGTTCCCAATCGGGACTCTTGCAATTTGACTCCCACCCCTGCATAGTTTGAGCTCTGTAGATGTTCTTCCTTCTTGTCCTTCTGACACGCTCATCCAAGACCTTGGATTTGCCCGAAAGTTTAATCGTTACCTTCCAAAGTCTTAGGTGCAAGCCCAGAGAGGAGGTCTACACCATATTGCCTTCATAGCTAGTAACTTTAGCCTAGCCAAATAAGAATTAGGTATAATGCTACGGCTTAAGCGTATGTGCGTCTTGCTTAATGTTCTCATTCTGAAAGATTTTGAACAAAGTTCCCGGACTTTATAGGTGAAAAAGAGTACGTGTAGCGCAGCCGGAGGAAATGCTGGCTGTCGCGTGTACCCGATACCAGGTTCCTGGTTCGGATTTCCCGCCCAGGCCAACCAAGCCTTCCATCCCTCCGAGGTCGGTGAATTGGTACCAGACTTGACTGGGAAGGATAAAGCGCTGACTTGTTCGTTGGCTGGCCACGGTAGGTCATTGTATGCCCAAATAAGCATTTAAATCGCCTTCACGGCATCCCATAGAAGTAGAATGTGTGGCACATCCCAAAAGGGATTGAGTAACTCCGTCCTTTATCCTTTATCCTTACGTTACATGGTGTGTCCCTCCTTTTCTAGAAGCGTTATGAGTAGAATGAACGGCGGTTTTGTTGGGAAGATGAAAATGAGGGTGGGTCTTCCGTTCCAGACTTGCACCCATTTTTATTATTATTTCTCTTCCCCAGCACTCTCAAAGAAAATACGACGCCAACAACCTAAAAACAAGCCGAATCCAGGTCGAGAGAATTCTTTGGTACGAGGAGAACGAACCTCAGGCTCGTTCTTGCGCAGCCAGAAGTGCTTCTACTGAATTTATCTGCCATCAGAAGAATTCTAATGACCTTCTTGTATAGGAAACAGCCTTGTCAGGGGTGGCAGCCACTGTACTAGGATTGATCACTGAATCCATTGTTCCCTTCAGGCTGCTGCCAGTCCACGCTGATACAGATGGTAGTCGACCTACTAACTGATACTCGATACAGATCGATAATTGATTGGACCTATCAACGTGCGGAGTTCCAGATAATCGACAGAGACGGCTTCGCGCGCCAGTGGTTAGAGCGGACGTCGGAATCGGTAAGCGTTCTGCATGGTTTAGGCTTGAGTCTCAAGTTTGGTTACAGAATTCCTGAGTGAATGAGACTTTCAGAAATCGTACAACGCGCTGGCCTGTCATCTGAAAGTCGTCTGTCGTCAGCAAGTGCTGACCATGGAAGGAAGAAAGGTTCGAATTCTTGGACGATTGTCCCCCGGAGTCTACCGTATATTTCCAGAGTATCGAGATGAAGAGTGAGTTTTGCAAGTCATCGACCAGTATTTACCCTTCACTGATATCTTCATGAGCTCGTTTCAGGGTCCCATCCATTTGTCCAAACGTTCTTTACGAAATAAAGAAGAAGGTCGGCGGAAGAACTCAGAAACCGAGTAGAGACCGACGAGGTGAGTCCGTTTCATTCCGTGTCGTATCTGCGGTGGATACAGTAGACCGTCTTTCAGTGCTGTCCTCACTGGAACGTCGATTTATGAACGCATCATTTTCCGAACAGCCTTGTCGTAGCAGGAACGAGAAACTTCAGGTGGGCGTCTTTGCTGATGAAACAGCATGAGCAAGAAAATTACAGTTTCCTGCTACTTGAATTAAGATTAGGGATGTTGGTTTTCACTAGTGTTGATTTCAAGGAGTTGAGGGTTCAGCGCACCTTTGGAAGAGAAAAATTAACAACAGCCGGTTCTTGGAAAAATCACCATTTAAACTCTCCAGATCAATTACTTATGGTTTGATACCTGCTGTGGGCAATGAAATAAAGTGGACTAACAAAAGATAGCTTCTGAAGACTATCTTGAAATTTTTCTGAATTGCGATGGATTATTTTAAATGCTCCACAGCTTCGACTTCTCCAACAAGGTCAATGGAACTCCAATTTTTTAAAGCAATTGGGATAGCACAGAAATTTTTTGAAAACACTCTGCAAGAGCGCAACCATTTATTGGCCAAAAAGAAAAGTCTAAATGTAATTTTCTGTTTTGAGTGCGACGCAAGCACGAACAGGTTTTGTCTTAGTATAAACAAGGGAATAGGGTACGTGAAATCCATGTGAATATCATCCGCTACCACATCGGTTTTACTACTGTCAAAAAGAATGAAACCGGAATGAATTTTCTATAGCATAATATATGTATATGAACACATAACCAACTGATAGTATGCTATGAAACCCATTTGCAGCAGTTCGGAGAGGTATAGCTGACTTTGCATACGTAGTCTACAGAGAGACTATTAGTAGGATAAAGAAGAATGATAAACCACGGCGCTAATCAATCCCTTTTGGGATACGCCACAGATTCTACTTCTACATGGTATCGTGAAAGCAGGTTAAATGCGTATTTGTCCAATACTCGCGGTAGCCATCCAAGCTATTGGCTTATTCTTCACAGGCGAATTTGGTGTCAGTAAATGAATCTTGAAGGAAGGAAGGCTCACCTAGTTTGTTCGGCCTTTCGTTTTATTGTCTCCTCCAACCATCATCGCCCTTTTTGTCGGTTGGACAACATTCTCGTTATTTTGCGCAAACAATAGCTACGCTATGGGTTCAACCTTCAACAATCCCCTATGAGTTTTTTCACGGTACACCTTTCGGCAGCAGAATAATGTGAGTAGAATCTTCACTTTGAGCTGGGATTCCATTGTTTCCATTTACCATCTAGGTTGAAATTTAATTTTGTTCCTAGAGAAAGAAGGAAAAGAGAGAGAGTAACAGATGGGAACATATGCTATGCTGAGGGGAAGCGGAGGAAAGGTATTCGTTGAGTCGAGAGTTCCCTGAACGAAAGAGAGGGTTTCAAGGGTCTCGGCGGAGGACTTGCTCCATTTCCTTGACGTTCCTAAGGGAGAAATGCAGCAGCGTTATCGTCTGAACAGTTCCAAGCCATTCGGGCATCTAATTCGGACCTTGATCTGTAAGCTGATACTTCTTGGTGAGAAGGGATAGTTACACCAACGCACTGGTGACGTGTTACACCTATGTTATACTTCGGCGACGCGTCGCTACTGTTACTGCAAACCTCTACGAAGAGCTTTTTTCGAATGCAGTTTATATTAACTAAGGGTTAAATTTTCCCGTGAATTTCGAAAATTCCGCGTGAATATAATTTCCATGCAATTCAACGAAAAAAGCCTTTGCTAAATTCCAATAAAGAAATTTCACGAAAATGCTGGTAAAGTCGTTAAATTGGTAATTCAGCAATTCAGTAAAAAATGCTCAGCACTGCCCCGCACTTCTATTATTAAGCATGTAAGCAAATTCGAGGCAGATGTGATCACCTAGCGTTTCTATCCGCAGTCTGGTCACCTAATGATGACATTGAAAACGCGCTGCGATGCTAAAAATGCGCTCCGATGCTCTGCTGTCGACGACGTCACCGACGGTGCCACAGAATCTGTCGACGACGTAGGGCCTGTTCACATTTCGCGACAAGAGCGACTTGTCGCACGTGAAAAATATGCATATCGATTAAAACCGAGCGCGTGCCACCGAAAAGTGTTCATACTCGAGCACCAGCGTTCTCGCTCCAGCCGCTCTTGTCGCTTTAGTCGCTCTAGTCGCTGCTGTCGCCTGTTCATACATCCGCGCTCTGCGCTCTTGTCGCTGCTGTCGCGAAGTATGAACAGGCCCATAGGTGACGGGCTGTCGGTGACGGGTCGCATCGTGGGCGACGCGTCGCCGAAGTATAACATAGGCTGAACTTCACTTAGTCGGTGAATAGATGTACCTTATGGGTACACTCCTTCGGTAGTTCGGTTGGCCGTGTGTTAGAGCTGAAGACTGGGAACTGTACTATTGTGTACCAGAGTTCTAGAAGCAAGGTTCAGCTCATAGCGCATGCGTTATTTATTTGCATAGTTACTTTTCTTATTTTATGTTTTATGATTACAGATATTCTGCCAACAGATTTAGAGTTTTATGCATGTTTCCGATTCTTTCTCGGTCTGCTTGTTGCTCCACTAGCGACTTTAACTTTCCAAGTGCAAAACGCGGACAACCGGCTTTACCCAACCAGTAGGTTCCACGTGAGACATTGGCATACCCATGTGCCGAAGATCCTACAGGTTCCTATGCTTTGCCGAGAGGAATGAGGCACCATTGCCATCTGGTGGGGTACTTGCGGGTCTGCACTGCAGACGTGGTTGGTAACAGCGCGGTAGTTTTGCCTTTGAATGTATCATCTTAAAAGCTAGCTTTGACCTCTAGCTTCCAGGAAAGGTCTACGCTCTTCTATTCTTTGTACCTGTCATCGGATGGTTTTCCCATCAGCTGTTTCTTCCCTTATGATTCTGAGCGCACTTTTATGAGTGCATGAAATAAAGGATAAAAAAGGATAAAGGACGGCGCTACTCAATCCCTTTTGGGATGCGCCACGCATTCTACTTCTACGGGATGTCGTGGAGGCGATTTGAATACGTATATGGCCATACAATGGCTTGCGGTGGCCAGCCGATGAACAAGTCAGCGCTCTATCCTTCCCAGACAAGTCTGGTACCAATTCACCGACCCCGGAGGGATGGAAGGCTTGGTTGGCCTGGGCGGGAAATCCGAACCAGGAACCTGGTATCGGGTGCACGCGACAGCCGGCGCCTCCTCCGACTGCGCTACATGCCCATAAAATAAATAAATAAATAAACTGAAAAATATGAAGATGAGGTTGTATGTTTTTCTGTGTAGATGACCATGACACACTGGTCCTTTGCCCACCATGTTGATCAATGTGGTTCGAGTTCCCATGGCATCATAGTGGTTATAGTCGATGGTAAACTGAATATGTTTTATATCCTTTTATTGCAGGCTGCGTACAATCAATGGGCTTCCCAGTTCAACGTCATGAGTCCGGGATACACAGAGGTGGATGCAACTGAAACCACGATTCCACAATCAGAAGAGTAAGTCCGCGTTTTGGACTTCACTATGTCACGAAATTGACTGAGCTGTTCAGGCTTCCCAACCTGTCCGTGGACGAGGTCGAAAACGTGCTGTTTGAAGTCGAGCACTCACTCCCATCTCAAAGTAAGATGCGATTATTCCAACGGACCTAATGGCAGTTCTTGATGATAGCCTTCTTCAGCGCCTACCCAACAGCTGCAGACGACGCCGTTCAACTCGACGGTCTATCCTATTGCGGTGCCGGCCTACCACCAGCAGGCAGTAAATTGGGATTTCATGAACGAGCTCTATGTTCTCGACTTGAACACCACCATCTGAGACTGTCTACTGCATCCCTGACCCGTTTCTTCAGTCGCATGTTCCAACCTACTTGATCCTTTCCTTCGTCCTAACCAGCTTGCTTTCGACTCAGTTGTATCATAGTTATTATAGAGCGTGTATTATAGCTACAAAGTAACTTATCAGTTACTGCGTACAGAGATATTTCAGTGGCTATTGTAATAAGAATGCTTACAGTACGCCGCTAATATAATAATAATAGTAATAATGCCTTAATAAAGCGTTATTAAGACCACGTTACAGTACAAACGAAGAACAGAAGAATAGGTGTGATCTAATTGAATGTATTACGCACTACGATGTGTGTGTACTACTATTAGGTCGTAGGGAAAGAATCCCGCCACTTTTGATTTTTTTAAAATTTATTCCTCTCATTCCATAGATACAAGAAGCACCGAACATATGCGCCAATGTTACCTACAGCATGCTGCCATTTGTCAGGTAATTTGTAGATCCCGCTTCTATAGATGTCCTGGGAATTTGACGAAAAAGAACTCAGCGAGGCACTTTTCAAGTTTCTCGTCGACAAATTGTTTCTCCTGAAAATCGTCCGAAAACGAAAGAAACAGACGGTAGTCCGTGGAATAAGGTCCGATGAATACGGTGGGTGGGCCAGAACATGCCATCCGGAACAATGGAGTATTTCATGAAGCTCCCTTGCAACGTGTGGACTGGACCAGAGATGAGCGGATAATAACATTTTAGTTTTAAAACGATAATTTTGCCCAAAAATGGCCGGATAACGGGAAAACGGATAATGAACAAACAACAAAAATTAAAACTAATTTTAAACCGTACTTTCTCCAATAGTAGTTTGGTAATTGTAACAATGTCTACGTCACACGTCAAATAAGTCACTTTTAACATTCCTATCGAGGCGCGGGGCAGTACAGAGAGACATGCTCTCCGATTTAATGTTCTCGGCCAGGTTTTCCCGTCCAGGTCTACAATATCTTCCATCAATTCGTGCTCGATGAGTTGGTACCGGAAAGGATAATGCGCTGACTTGTACATCGGCCAGCATCACAAGTCATTCTATAGATCGAATACATTGGTATCCCTCTATTGCTCTGGAGAAAGTAAACCAATGCTGAGCGTATTTGGAGAGAATGACAGTGAGACCATCAGGCTGTGGAATCAGCGCCGTTAACCAGACTTCTCTCGGGTACCGCAAGCGTCTCCTTCAGAGCCTGAATAATACCAGAAACGTCGGAGGAAGTGCTAATCCAATGATCATTTCAAGTACAACAGTTAGTTTCATATTGATGGGAAAATAAGAAAAAATAGCACGCACAACTACAAGGAACGGCTAAGATTTTTCAAGTTTTGTAGTCTTCTATATCGAAGAGTGGTTAACGATCTAACATTTTGTTTTAAAATATGGAAGGGAGAGCTTAAACTGATAGCTAGTAAATATTGAATTCTCAGACCCAGTCGAGGCCGTATAAATACGCTATCACTGCACTGTGGAAGAATTCCTAGTAGACACGAAAATGAGCTATTAAACTCACTGTTCTTTCGAACAGCGAGATGGCTTCAATTACTTCCACGCAGTGTTATAGAGGCACCTAATGTTCCGACATTTAAGAATAGACTTTAAAAAATAGATCTGCTATCAACTCCTAACATTCCAGATCATCTGTAAACACTATCTGTGCAGATCAATGAAGTTCAGAATGAAGAGATCTTGATTATCCCGACATACGAAGCATGGCGTTCGCTCTTTATTTATGCTGCTACACGAACAAAACCAGAAATCATTAGAAGAAAGAGACAGGCTACAATAATTATACCGTTTCTAACTCAATACCGGAGACGAGCTACATCACTATTATTACGTAACGCTAGCATCTTATTATAAGGATAATAATTAGGTTGTAACGAAATAAATGGCACTGAACCACTGTAAATTTAAACAGTTAATATCTCGGCTTGTAGGCAAGTTTACTAACCGAAATAAAAACCTTCTGATTCTACACATCTTTGCCAACGTGACACAAGCTTTTTCATCCCAGTAGCATAAAAATCAGAAGTTCTGGAATTGACGAAATCTGCGAAGGCACTTTCGGCATCCTGTTGGTATTTGAACATTTTCCCTACCAAGAAGTCGCCAAGATGCTTGAAGAAATGGTAGTCTGTTGGGGAAAGGTCGGGAGAAAACGGAGGATGTGGTAGAGTTTCAATGCTCAGCTCATTCAATTTCTGCAACGTCATTCGTGCTACATGGGGCGAGCATTGTCGTGCAGAAGGAGAACTCGCCTTCGGTTTACCAAGGCCGGCCGGATATCCTTCAACTTTTTCATCATTTCTTCAATTTCAATGCAGTACTTCTCTGCCGTGATGGATTCACCGGGAGGGAGGAAGCTGTGGTGAATAATTCCCAGCGAACACCACCATACTGTCACCATTACTTTCTTTTGGTGCAGTTCCGGCTTCGCAAAAACCTTGGGGCTCTCATCGCTGTCACCCACTGTGCCGATCGTCGCCTGTTGTCGTACATTATCCATTTCTCGTCACAGGTTACGATGCGATCAAGGAATGGGTCCGTTTCGTTCCGTAGAAGCAGTGCGGACGAGATCTCATATCGTCGGTTTCTTTGCTCCTCAGACACCTCGTGAGGCACCCATCTTTCCAGCTTTTTGGTCTTTCCAATTTCCTTCAGATGCCGGGCAGCTGTGTTGTGACTGACGCCAAGAACCTTCGCTATCTCCCTGGTACCTTTGTGTGGATCCTCCTCTACCACATCTCTCAGCTTGTCCTCATCAACATCACTATGCCTCCCACGACCTTCATGTTCTTCCAAGCTCTCATCTCCATTCCGGAACTTCTGATACCAACGATACGCCGTCGGAATTGTGGAACATCCTTGACCGAATGCAGCGTTGATCTTCTCGTCCGCCTCCTTAGCTGTAGTGCCCAGCTTGAATTCATACAAGTAAATGCCTCGAATTACCCTTTTGTCCATCTGCAAAAAAGTCAATAAAACTCTAAAGTTTTCCCACTTTTACATAGAAAATTTGATACTCACCGGTAGAGCAAAGTTTGCGCTTCTAAATGATATGCCACATGTTACGGTTTGTTCTTGATCAAACGCGTAAAGACGCGCTAAAAAATGGCGCGAGCCAGTGCCATTTAATTCGTTACAACCTAATAATAATAGTAATAATTCTTCAGACGTTCCCAACATTGCTCTATTACACACATTGGCTCCGATATTTATATCGACAGTGTTCAGTTATTCTCGCGGACTATAACGACGTCACTATCTATATCCATATTGTTCGACTGTTTTCGCGATTACAACGACTATACTGCCTATATATGCACAAGGCAGTGTTCCTCATTTCGAAGCACGCTATGAGCAGCCAGATAGTTTAGCCTAGTTATACCACTGAGAACTAACAGAAGGCACCGACCTCGCATTGCAAGCATACCTCGACTATCAGTGAAAAAACACAAAACGATTTTTAAGAATTTTATTATATATGTCTTCCCAACGCCACGCAGGTGTTGAACTATGGTGGAGTGACTCGAGTCCCTCTGCTAGATCACGTGCAACGCCAGAGGTCCTCCTGAACCAACAGCTTCAGAAGGCGCTCCTCATTCACTGCAGCTGGCCTTCCACACCGTGTTTGGTTCTCCAGGCAAAAGTCTCCGTTCTTGCACTTCCGGAACCACACTTCCGCTGTGTCGTAGGAGGTAGTGGTAGGAGGCATCGTCCCACAACAGTTGTTCACCGCGACTCTTGCACTGCTCTTCTTTTTGAACTCGTGAAGCAGAAGCAGTCGAACATCCTTCGCTAGGGAACGATTTTCTCTGTCATAGTCGTAACTGAGTATGAAGACAGTGGTGGTAAATGTTTGCCATAGATCAGCCTATATATGCGTTATTGGGAGAAGGTTCCAGAACGCTTTTCAAAAATTTGGCGGAATGCCAAACAGAGTGGCGGGAAACCCTCCTTACAACCTAATATCGAGAGAAATAAATAAGCTTAAATTAAGTACAGGCTATTAATCTCCTCTCGAATAAACTGCCTCCATATTTGCAGCGGTTCGGAGAGACCTGCCTGACTTGACATACCTAGTCTATATAGTACAAGAAAAATGGCTCAATTCAGTTGCAGGAAAGAACCTTTTCTAGAATTGGTTAAGATTTTCGACTTCTATTATATACCAGGGTTTACCCTCGGACTTTTCTGTGACGCGAGTCTTGCTTAGCACTCCGAAAATGGAATCGAAATTTGCTGAGAGCTATTTTGAATACAATGTACCAATTAGTAATACAGGTTGATAACCAAGGGAGACTGCAGAACAAAAGGTTCCGTCGCAGTCACAAACGCATACGAGTGGTTAGCGACTTAGACCCACGTTTGCATGACGGAGAGTACCATTCCCAAGCTGTACCACCTGTATGTGTTTTTACACTAAAGCCCGGAAAAAGATAATTCCCATTTCCTTTGTTTCTCACCGACTTTCACGTCTACTATTAATAAAGGTATTCAAATCGACACTTTTAAAATACTGTAAATAGTGTACAAGACAGTTCTCGCTAGCCACACATTGTTACAGGAAACTGTTTGTTATTTATTTGTATTAGGTCGTTGCATTTGAAACGGCCGATTTTGCTGCCTCAATTTCTGATCGACTTTCTTGTTAGCCACTGGTTCGAAAGACTTCGATCTAGAGATTAAAATCTCGAAGATGAAGGCCGAGGTAGGCCGCCATCACTTCTTAACGGCTACCAACTCACAACCTTGGTGTGGGGGTCGAACTGTAGCACAGCACTTCAGTGTTGACAGCAGCACTATCAGTCGCCTCTTGAATGCGATCGGAAAAGTAAAGAAATCGGATAAATAAATCCCGCACGAACTGATCGGCGAGCAGATGCCGAAGCGCCACCACACCTGGTTTCGCTAAAGCTGCGCAATCTAAGGGAGCCTTTTTCTGGACAGGATCGAGACATGCGACGAAAAACGGATCCTTTATGATAATCGTCAACGCTCTGCACAATGGCTGGACGAGAATGAGAGTCCCAAGAAGATGCCAAAGCCAAGTGTCCAGAGAAGACCATGGTGACCGTATGGTGAACAATGGCTGGTAGTGGAGACCATTACAAGTTCTTGAAGACTGGAGAGACTATCACAGCGGATAACTACTGTGCCGAAATCGAAGTGATGCACTAGAAGTTGATTGGAAAAAGCAACGAGGCAAAATCCTACTGTATTACAGCGCGCGTCCGCACGTTTCAAAAATTGTTGTCCAGAAACTGGATGAGTGAATTAACATGGACATACCGTAACAGTGATTGTGAAAAAAAAACTAAATTCCTGAACAACTCAGCATTTCACGTTAATATTATTTGCAAGAAAGAAAAACAGAACAGTAAACAAAAAGAAAGCAAAAAGAAGGCCCGCCAACATTTCATGTCGGAAATATCTACAAATAAGTCTACAAAGCGATTAGCTGCCTCCAGAGTAAAAGAGATATCCCGATGGAATTAAAAACTGTCCTGTGCGCACCCTATACATTCTGCGTTGTACTGCATAGCAAATGGACACGATTACACCAGGATTCCTTCGGCTGCTATAAGACATAAAGTCTACGACCTGCCTACAATCGCATTTCAGTCCAGAAATTCTATTCCGTTTCTTCTTCTCACACGAGATGTGACCAGTAGAAGATCAGAAACCCAAGGGCAAAATGTAATGTAAAAAATAGAGGACGGCGTTATTCAATCCTCTTTGGGATGCGCGACGCATTCTATTTCTACGGGATGTCGTGGAGGCGTGTTGAATGCGTATTTGGCTATACAATGACCTGCGGTGGCCAGCCGATGAACAAGTCAGCGCTCTATCCTTCCCAGACAAGTCTGGTACCAATTCACCGACCCCGGAGGGATGGAAGGCTTGATTGGCCTGGGCGGGAAATCCGAACCAGCAACTTGGTATCGGGTGCAAGCGACAGCCGGCGCCTCCTCCGACTGCGCTACACGCGTGCTATATTCGACTGGTCGAGTAATTTGTTCGATTTTTTGATTCTTTGTCTAAAGATTTGGTGTTTATTCGATATTCGAGTGAAATTACGCCCAAAAATGTAATGTACGATTAGGTTTCTTTACTAATCGAGCAGGAAGCTTTTGAAGCTACCAAAGAGAAACGTCCTATGTAGCTCCCTGAGGTAGTACAAAAAACTCGTTGACAGGTATCTCCAGGGCGCTTCTTAGTTTACTTCGTTTGAGGACTTCAAATTGTTTTGTTCACTATTGCTTGTATGCAGCTTGTTAACCATACTTGAATTGTTTATCTGCGTGGCTCTCTACAAAATAAATAAATAAACCAACAAATAAATAACCAATGAAATTCGTGGAGAATAAGTGTTCGATAGAGCTTGAGGATGCTGTTGTTATAAGCAGAAGAGAAATCTTCTGTTCTGCTGTCCTGCAGAGGGCTCGTTTAAATGATTTCTGTCTGCACGTTGGACTTCCTTCTCGTTTGCTAGTTTGGCTTTCCATAATTCATTGACACAAGAAGACCTACGATGTATGTAGATGTTATGCGTTTAATAAGTACAGATTCATCCACTGTTTCCGCTTCCAACTGGACTCTTTTCAAACGAAGTCGACACTCTTGAGAAGAATTTGAACTTCTCTAAATCAAAATGGATGTTTTAAAAATGAACTAGACCCGCTCTAGAAAGCTCGGAGAATATTTGAATAAAGCAATCTATTTGACTTTCTTTGAAAATCTATTAATTACCTACACGAAAAAGGTTCTGCAAAATAGGTGAGTACAGTATGAGCGAATGTTGATAAAACTTCGAATCGTTCAACCACAGGAATGTTCTTGAGAATTTCTGGAAGTACGGAGAAGAAAAATTTTCTGGTATGCCATACAAGAAGAGCGCACCAACACTTGCTCATTACAACTTCATGTAAACAACATGCTAGCAATCAGATAAGCTCAGTCGCGAGCAAGACTAGTACATGGTACGTTATGCCCTGTTTATTAAGAATGCACAGTGCAAACGTTTGAGAAGGAAAAATCGCAACATTTGTTCCAAAATAAAACGAAATATCAACTGAATCTGCAGATCAGAAAAAAGAAGTCAACTTGACAACATGCTCAAGAAACATCCTATCTATCCAAGACAGTTTCGACACGGCTCTTCTGTCTCGGTGTCAGAAGGGACTGAATATTTTTAGTAATTTTTGGGCAGAGGCTACAGCTCCGAGGGAAATGACATTGGTCGAGACCTAGTTTTAGGACGAGGCAGGCATACATACATAATTAGACAATAGTGCCTCTGGTTTGGAAAGTTTTCATCTTGAAGAATTTGCAAGGTCCGGAATCAGGTGTAAAATGAAGAAATTTGTGAATGAGGTAGATGTCAGGAACTCTGCGGCGAGATTCCCGAGACGGAGCTAAAAGGCATTTGTTTCTAGTTGACGCCGTCGGAACTCGAGCACACCACTTTGCGCTTTTCGAAAAGGATGAACGAATTAAGCTATCCGAACTTAGCATGTGTCATGCATTACACTTCTGTGGGATATCGTGGAGACAATTATGTAGAATGCTACAGGGTGCGGCAAAATTACCCGTGCACCTAAACCTTTTAAATTTTTTAAAATTTCTTTGAAATTTTTCCACTTCATTCGTCTAACATATGTTGACTGAATATTGTGGAACTCATACGTACTTGAGTACAAAATGGTTAGGCGTTCCAACCTACGAAGTGCTATTATCGAACCTCATAAGGCCGACAAGCAAACGAGAGATATTGTGAAGATCCTTTCCGTGCCCCGAAGAACGGTTCAGGATGCAGTAAAACGCTACAAGGAGTTGAAGACCGAAGAAGATAGGAAAGGAAGAGGGCGTCCCACGACAGCTACCAACCGGAAAATGTAAAACTCGTGAGAGAAAAAACCCGGAGAAACGCCAGGAGATCGATGCGCCAGATGGCAAAAGACGTAGGAATAAGCGAAAGGTCAATAAGGAGGATAGTCAGGAGAAAGCTTAAGAAGTTCCCTTATCGTCTGCAGAAATACCAAGTCCTGAAGGACACTATGAAGAAGAGGAGATTGGAAAATGCAAAAGGTTGCTGCAACGATTCACGGTGGCACGCGCTCGAGACATCGTCTTTAGCGATGAAAAGATTTTCACGTTGAACCCAGCCTTCAACTCCCAAAATGAGAGGATTATTGGGGACTGGCTTGCTGATGCTACCGCCAAAGGACGACTTCAGGAAAGTGCGAAAAAGCCTCAATCCGTTATGGTTTGGGTAGGAGTCACATCTTCAAAAAACTCCACTTGTTCTCGTCGAAGGTGGCGTGAAAATCAACGCAGCGGTTTACAAGGATATCCTGGAAAAAATTCTGATGCCGTGGGCCGATTCCCACTTCGGAGAAGCCTACTGGTGCTTTCAACAAGATTCTTCTCCGGCACACAAAGCGAAGGTGGTCCAGGAATGGTGCGCCGAGCAACTACCTGACTTCATCACACACGACGAATGGCCCTCCAGTTCGTCGGACCTTAACCCGATGGATTATTCTGTATGGACCATCTTAGAGAAAAAAGCCTGTTCTACCAGGTACCCAAATTTGGACTCTCGTGAAGAAGCGCTTTTGAAATCCTGGGACGAAATTGATGAACCGTACCCGCGTACCAAATGCGAAGCGTTTGTCGAACGTCTGAAGGGCTGCGAGGAGGCTGAAGGCGATCATTTCGAGAACCGTTAGCACGCTTTGAATTATCATGTTTGCAGTAGCGAATTTTGATAGTTAGAATTGATCTGCGAAGTCTGATTTCAAAATGCCATTGAATTTTCAGTGCACGGGTAATTCTGCCGCTCCCTGTACTATTACACCTAGCTCTCATGACTTGCGGGTGCCAGTCGATGAACAGTTCAGTGTTCCATTCTCTCAAATAGGGAGGGTGTCAATTCACTAACTCCAAAGGGATGGACAGCTTGATTGACCTCGGCTGTACCTGAACTAATAACCTCAGTTCGGCGTGCAGGCAACATCATTCTCCTGGACCGAATGTGCTGCCACGATTTCTTAAAGAATAAATGATGGCGGTATTTAAACCATTTCCCAGATGCGGCGCATTCTACTTCTACGGGATGTCGTGGAGGCAAATTCTTAGCGTGAAAGCACGTTTGGCCTATACAATGAATTAAAGGACCAGCCGATGAACAAGTCAGCGCTTTATTCTTCCCAGACGAGTCTGGACCGATGTGCTGACACCGGAGGTATGTATGGAAGGCTTGGTTAGCTTGAGCCGGAAACCCGAACCAGGAACTTTAAATCGGGTACACGACAGGAGGCGCCTCCTCCAATTCTACTGCCACCATCCTTGCACTTTAAACTAGGTCTTAAAATACAAGTGTTGCAAAAATATTGATATTTTGTAAACACTCAAGCACTTCGTCTTCTTTCTTGGGACGTTCCATGTAGGGCGACTTATAAATTTTCAAAGGCTGAGTAATCCTCTCTAGTTTCTTTGCTACAACGGCAGGGCGCATTCCGCAGAAAACTTCATCTGCGACTGAAAATCGGTTTTAGGTTCGATTTCGCGTTTGGCATGGACGAAATTTCTGCTCGTTGTTAGAATTGCAAAGAGCATCTTTTGAAATTCGCGTTGCTGTAGCCAAGGAATGGAGGAAAGTACGCAGTACATCCTTTTCGACGAGCCCTGAATTGCAATTGCCTTATTACATGACATCACCTCGCTCCTGAGAAACGCAGAGTTGCCCGAGAGTGAGGTTGTCATAGCAAAGGGAATTTCTAGTTAAGAAACTCGTTCTCAACTGTCTTTTTATGGTTTCAAATGCATCCGCGGCTCAACATCAACTTGTAGAAGAGAAACTATTGCTGAGTTAGGGAATCGGTAGCAGACTAAACAGTTCAGTGAACTGGCGCAAGTGAGGAGAACATGTCCTTTATCAAAAGCCGAAATTCCGTGGTAGAGTTACGCTTTTTAATCAATAAAGATATTAGCATCTCTGCTATGGCTAAAAGGGAGCTGGGTGCTTCAGTTTGTCGTCGATGTCGTCAAGAGAATTTGGAGCTCAGTTTAAAACTCATCAGTAGCACAGCGCAGGTCTCCAGCGCACCACCACCTGCGCACAAGCCGCGCGCACACACACTGCGCCAATCTGCCGCCGTGGACCGGGATGGCGACCTCGGCCGCTACCTCGACCTCTTAAGAATCTAGCTGATTCCACAAAATGACAACCTTCGTATTCAGAGTAGACGGTTACATATCTGCTTCCAGGCCATTAAGAATGTGCCATACAGTCCGTTTCTATGCGTTTCATGGAGTAATTTGAATACGTATTTAGCCCACCAACGGTTACATGATAAGAGGTACGAATTCGGTTGCTCCCATGTGATTTCAAAGAATTCTACGACTGTTTTAATTGGTAAGCCTGTAAGAATTTCATCCAGCTAGGCGTTAAAACCTACGAAGTGCTATTATCGAACTTCATAAGGCCGGCAAGCAAACGAGAGATACTGTGAAGATCCTTTCCGTGCCCCGAAGGACGGTTCAGGATACAGTAAAACGCTACAAGGAATTGAAGACCGAATAGGATAGAAAAGGAAGAGGGCATCCTACGACACCTACCAACCGGAAAAATGTAAAACCCGTGAGAGAAAAAATCCGGGGAAACACCAGGAGATCGATGCGCCAGATGGCGAAAGACGTAGGAATAAGCGAAAGGTCAATAAGGAGGATAATCAGGGGAAAGCTTAAGAAGTTCCCTTATCGTCTGCAGAAATGCCAACTCCTGACGGACACTATGAAGAGGAGGAGACTGGAAAATGCAAAAGGTTGCTGCAACGATTCACGGTGGCACGCGCTCGAGACATCGTCTTTAGCGATGAAAAGATTTTCACGCTGAATACAGCCTCCAACTCCCAAAATGAGAGGATTGTTGGGACTTGCTTGCTGATGCTGCCGCCAAAGGACGACTTCAGGAAAGTGCGTAAAAGCCTCAATCCATTGTGGTTTGGGGAGGAGTCACATCTTCAGGAAAAACTCCACTTGTTTTCGTCGAAGCTGGCGAGAAAGTCAACGCAGCGGTTTACAAGGACATCCTGGAAAAAGGTAAGAATTTCATCCAGCCCGATTAGTCAACTACTACTCTATTACCCGGACTAGTTGCTCAGTCCGTGTATGTCATTCTGTAGTGCACGGATTCGTTGCAGACCGGCTAAAATTGATACGTCTTACTTCGGTATGCTTATTTTACTGGGAATCCTAAGAGTTCTAGAGAGATGATCGTGGTTAATTTTTCGGTACAATTCGAGAAGGATTTTTGTAAGGAGTACAGGATTTAGATATGATAGAATAGCATGTAGTAACGATCGTGATTTCAACTTAGGAATTGAAAAATAAGTATTAAAAACACAAAAATTTATAATAGTACTGCTGTTCGAGATGACCTTGTTTCTTTGCAGTCAACAGTAAATGTAATTGCCGATTGGTAATCAAATTGGGAACTTCCAGTATTACCGCAAAAGTCACAAGTACTATAGGACACCAGGCATGTAGGTAGACACCCTCACTATCTTGATGAGTTGCAGATACTCGTGTTACTCGGTCCTACTCGTGTTCCCCTTCAGGAATTTTATACCCTTTTTTCATCTAACGCAAGGGTCGGTCAGTAGAAGATCCACTTTCTCAGACCAAAAGCAGTATAATGTCTCAGTTATTCGCTTGCTGCGCCAGCTGTGAATTTTTGAAAATATCTTAAAAACACATTTTATCATAGTCTATAAGGCAATATTAAAAAAACTTATTGATCGGTACCTTCAGGATTCAACTTAGTAGTTTTCCTCTTTCTAGGTTGATTCTTGTTGCTTGTTTTGTTTTTTCCTGCTTACAATAATGACTTCAACTTACGTTACCTTGCTTTGTTTTGTTTTTGCATGATCACCTCATGCAGAGAATAAATAAATAGACGTATAACACGGTACCTGTACCCAAGATAGCGTGACCATCATCCAAGTCACCTCCTTGTCACTTCTACTCGGCACGGTTTTCATCTGATGACCTGCCAGGGGCGCAAGCCTGAGGTCATCCCACTCCTTGCTCCTTTTCCATTCACCGACACACGCAGGTGCGACGCCTTAAGGCGATAGGGCAGCTCCAGGCTCAGCTATATAAGGACCCGTAGATAAATGATCTTGAGGTGAACTAGTGAGATGCACACCAGCCAATCGTATCCATGCTTCAGACGACACTTCTCTACACCGAACTTCTCCCCACCTTCTTCTTATGAGGTTAGTGTGAACTAGTCGACTTTATACTAAATATGAAGGCGATTTCATTTCTAGTTCACAACAGTGGATTTTATTGATAGTTGAAAGTGAATACTGTACTCACACCGCCTTGTTTCTTTTCAGAAGTCGGGTTATGGAACCACGTTCGTCACTCATCAGGGAATTTGCACGGATAAAGGCTTCTTTTCCTCGCAGTTTGACGTAAGTGATGAGCGTACGAGATTTTACAAGATTTGCGAAGTTATAGGCTCTGAACCAATCGAAAGCAAAACAAAAAGGAAAAGAAACTAGCTCAGCTCATTGGTGCATAGGAAATTCTCTATTTTCAAAACTCCAAAGGTACGAGAGAAGGCGGGACTATCGTAACGATAAACTCTTAATAATTGCACTTAAATGAAGTAAAAATAAATACACTTAAGATGAAGATAAATAAAGAAAAAAATTAGAAACATCTAATCATCTAATTTACAGAGTTGTAATTACATGCCAGAAAAATATAATAAAATCTCAGTGAACCGTACTCGATGCAAAGCTGCCTTTTGTATTAATGACTATTAGAACTTTTTTAAATTAAAAAAAATTGAAAAAAAAAGAATCAATGGATCTCACTGGCTTTTTCCTCAACCTTCGAAAAAATCAGTGACTGATAATATGGACAAATATTTCAGCAGGCATACAGAAGTCCACAGCACTATAGACAGCAGCTACAGTACGTCGACATGGGCTATCAACACGCTAAGGTAATCGTGAACGAACGGATTTGCATTGACTTATTGATCTGACTTCCTAAATATCACACTCGACTCCATTACAGAGGAACACCTCGGCGTTTGTGGATGCGGCCGGTAGAAGGAGCGAAAGGGGGAGCCAAGAAAAGGTCCCTTGCCAGGACGCGTACGGATTTTCGTCGTATGATCCGTTCGGACCGTAAGTTTCTAAAATTCCTTGAGGAATATGAATATGACGAATGATCTTAGAAAGCAAGTCAAGGACCTTGGAGAAGTAACGTACTATATTCATGTGCTCTAGGAGGGAGCGAAGGGGAAGAAAATTTCAATATTGGCGGTTCGTGAAGTGGGTGGCCAAGTACTGCCTTTTTCGATTAGGGATCCCTTGAGATGCCCCTGCATGAGCCGTCAATCATATTTAGCGGAAGTATCAATGAAGTTAAAAAGTCCGTGAAGTGAGCGAATCTAAAAGGCCTTTCAGACTGCCTGTGCTCTCAGCTGACGAAGTAGAGAGTTTCCTACGCGAAGTCGAAAACGCCCCACCGCCTCAGACGAACATCTACACCACGGAGAAGGAGATGATGACGAGGTCTAGGCGTCAAGAGTGCAGAGGTAAGAGGGTTTTGATGGAGTTGGCTTTGCAGACAGAGCGTGAACAGGTTTTTTTAAAAGCATTTTCTTTCTATTACCAGACAAGTGTGTAATAAAATTTTGCTCAGATTTCAGCACCTCCTCTGCACTACTGGGGACCAGTACAGCAATACACTCTTAGAAGTGATGAAGGCCAGAATCAAAGGATGTACAGCAACTCGATGCAGTCGTTCGGTGTAGAGCAAAGCACCATCAACCAGTGCTCGTAATGGGTCGTTTCAGAGACGCGAGTTAATGTTAGCAATAATTGATAATAACCAGCATTGGAGGACTTTTGAAAATTGTTTTATGATGTTCCATGTTTGATCAGATTTGTACCCAGTGCATTGAATACCGGCTATTGCATATTTCGGTGCCATATGTTGTTTAATAATAATAACTGCGTTAAAATAAATAAATAATAAAGAGAAGGTTGCAAGTGTTCTCTCCAGGAGAAGGGTTTTGTTGATTGATAAAAGTAAAGAAAGTGGATGCCAACGCGGCCGTTAGGTGGAAGTTTGTACCTTTAGCCCTGAGGGCTCGCTTTGTCGCCTGCAGAGGCTCCTCGTTCCACTAAAACTCGGACATAGTTGACCAGCAGTGGAAGGAGGAAGAACGCTCACTACCAATTCACCAATCCTGACCAGGAAAGGGTCTCAGGCGTAGGTCTGAACGGCGGGAATGGATAGTACTGCGAGAATCTCCACCCTGTAGTAGGAAAATGTTTCGTTTTTGCTGAGTCCTTGAACCCAAAGAGCTACGGGCCCTCGAAGTTGAGGACACAGTATTGCACCGTCACCCGTACATATAATAACCTACCGTGATCGACCGAAATTTGAAAAACGGTTGTCAGATTCGTGATCAGCACCGCAAATAACCACCTTGGGCGAGGTTCGGGCAAAAATTTTTTTCGACGTTTCCTTGACCTCTGGAGTCGTGAAAGTAGTGCGTGAAAGCCGTGCCTTATGGGAATCTAAATCAGCTCACTTCGTACACATCCCCTACACATTTATTTCACTCTAAATTGTCAAATAAAGGTTTCTGTGAGCTGTGCTTCACTCACTTTTCTCAATTTCTGAATTATACAATGTTCTGTGTTTTTCAGCTAATGTTAAACAAAATGGCCTTACAACAGGTACGGGTGACTAGAGATGTCGAGGTCATATCCACCGACTTCGCCCAAACCTTGCGCAGGGAGGTTATTTGGGGTTCTGATCACGAATCTGGCATCTGTTTTTCAATATTCGCCAATTACGGTAGGTACGGGTGACTTGGGCCGTCGAAGACATAATCACCGATCTCGCCCAAACTTCTCCCAGGGGGTTACTTGGAATGGTGATCACGAATCTGACATCCGTTTTCCGTATTACACTAGAGTATGTTAAATTACAGTTGGTAAAAGTGATTAATAGTAAGGTCATGGTCACCGTTTTTGCCCAAACTTCGCACTGAGTACGATTCTGATCCTTATTTGACAATTTAGAGTGAAATAAATATGTAGAAGATGTGTGGGAAGCAAACTGGTAAAGAACGCGGCAATCATGAAAAAAATGCAAAAATGCTGCATAGCACGGAAGCCGAACACCTGACCTGGCACCTACGCAGTAGCCCCTTACCCTGCTCAGCCACCGACTCGCTTGCCGCACAGCCTTTTGCCGCCATACCATATGAAGGGTGGAGGTTCTCGCAGTACTATCCACTTCCCCCGTTCAGACCTACGCCTGAGTAATAGCGACGTCGAATAAAAAACCTTCATCTAACAGTTAAGGAGTTTGGTAACGTAGTTGGCGGAGGGGCTGGCTGTCACACGCACCCGAGTTCAGGTTGCTTGTTCGGGGATCGTGACCAGGCCAACTAGCACTTACATCCCTCCGGGGTCTACGAATTGGTATCGGACTTGTCTGGGAAGGATAAAACACTGCTCATCGGGTGGCCGTCGCACGTCATTGTATAGAGCAAATACGCATTCAAATTGCCTTCACAACATCCCGTAGAAGTAGAATGCGTTGCGCATCTCAAAAGTGATTGACTAACGCCGTCTTTTATCCTTATCCTTGTATAGTGGAGTGATGAGGAAGAAGATGGACTCTCGCACGCTTCCAGATCATTAAGTAGATGAGTCTCCATAACGCTTTCATGACAGAGTGGAGGTAGTTCAAATAGCAAGAGCAATTACCACAGGAAACATAAGAATCCAGTTCTCTTTCAGAAGGAGCAAATAAAAAAATTATAACCCTATTCGTTTCCTGACAGCGGCTTTCACACTGCAACTGAGGACATGGGTATTGAACCGCAATGGGTGTATGAATAGTTTCACATGCCGTTTCGTTGATCACGGAGTGCTCGAAGTAGCGACGGCACTACTTGTCCTCCTCGCCAACCACAGGCTATGAAAGGACGTCATCGACTGATGAGTGGAGCCCAGGTGACCTGGCTCCCATAGAACTCGTTCCCTTATGGCTCTCGTCGTACCGAAGAGCTTGCGCAGTCAAACATAGGCTACCGCTCGAACGACAAAACACGGACCATAAGACTAGTTCCCAGGAATGTGTGAACGTAAAGCTCCAAAGGTCGTTGAAACGTTGTTTGCCATTCATACTGCTACCTCTTCGATGCTTATGAAAAAATGCTTTATAAGCCACTCATTTCTCCTGACCAGCTCCGGCAGTAGGTCGTTGTTGACCTGTCATTCTGTAGAGCGTCAATTGGACATCATCCTCATGAACATCGTGGTCGAAATATTCAGTTGAAATCCAAGGCTTCCACAGGCATGATCGAAGCATCCTACTCGGAAAACAGAGGATGCTATGTCGAGTTTCGTTTGGCGCAAGAGTTTTGGTCTCATCGAAGCATCCTGCAACATCGGGCTGTCAGTTCTTCTGGTGGTCGCGTCTAACCTACCTTTGGAATTCGTTATACCTCCACCAAATTTTCAACATGTGCTTATCACGGGTAGTACTCCTGAAGAGATGGGCATCACTAAACCTGAGGTTATTCTATGCCTTCACGCTGTCTTCACGGTTTCATACCTCATCGCTGTTTACTGGCTGCGTGCAAATTTAGACGAGTCTGTGTGCTACAGTACGAAAAAGGTCAGGCAGTTTTTTGCAGGTTCCTTCAAAAGCGTTATAACGAGAAGGGACTGTATATCAGGGATGAGCGGATAATAAAATTTTGAAACCCGGATAACGGATAACGGATAATTTTTTTCCCAAAAATGGCCGGATAACGGAAAAACGGATAACGAACAAACAACAAAAATTAGAACTAATTTTAAACCATTCTTTCTCTAATAGTAGGTCGGAGTTTGTAATATTGTCCTCGTCACATGTCAAATGAGCAACTCTTAACCTTTTATCGGTGTTTTTCTTCAAGGCGCGAGTAGCGCACTCTGAGAAGGCGCCGACTTTCGCATGCACTCCGACTCAATGTCCTTGGTTCGTATTTTCAGTCTAGATATCAGGATTGCACGGGAATGTTAATGCATTGACTTTTCCATCGGCTGGTCACCACAAGTCATCGGCCAAGTACGTATACCAGTATTGAACCCGCAGCTCGCCAACAACTGCTTCTACTGCTCAGCAACTACCCGTAAACCTATCGGCCGCAAAACGTCTGGTTGGGACTTCGACTCAAACTCCGAAGACAAATTGCCTTCTACACGACGGTTTATTGACCCTTCGGCCCTATTAGAGAGGAAAAAACTAATCTTGCTTACTACACAGAATAAAGTAAGCGAAGATCCTTAAAACGATTGGCTTAAGCCTTGTCCGCTGTCCACTGTATTAGTGCTATTCCCACTCCGAAGGGCCTAACCTGCAGAAAAATTTATAGTCGATCAGTTATTTGGTCAATCAATACTGCTATCTTGTTCTAAAAGCTGTCTGAATCTCTTTATATTGGAGTAATCCCCGCAAGCGGGATTAATTCTCTCGAAGAAACTGTCGTGTGACTCACACATCAATTGGCCAAATTTGGGCGAAAACCGATAACTGCGGTCGAAAAATCGATACCATCGATTAATATTGGTGTTCTCATCCGGCATTATCATAATCGCATCCCGATTGGTCAAATCGGGGTGTTGAATGACACTCCGATCGAAAATCGATGCTATCGATCAGTAGTGGTTGTTCGTTCGAATACCTCCACTCATTCGTCCAATCTGGTCATTTCCTGCTAATTTTGGTTCATTTCCATTCATTGCATGAGGATAGCCTTGTCAGGTTTTACATGCACGTGCGGGTCACCTTTGCAAGTTTGACATGTTTTACTGGTTCACACAGGTTTGTGACACATATACACACGGACAGACGGACTAACGCTTTTATATATAGTAGGACAGGATAGGATAGGATAGGATAGGATATTAAAGCGCTGGCTTTCCACCCACCACTCGAAAGTTATGCACATGCCAAACATAGTTTCAATGAGCTAAAAGATCGTGTACATAGAAGATGAATATCTGGCAGATCCTTAAAATGAAGTGATTCGTATGAAGTTTATTCCTTTTTCCTCCAACCGACAGGTTTTTTCCAGACAGTACATTATGCTGGAAGGAATTTTGGTGAAAACCCCACAAATAGAAATGAGCAAGGCAGTGCTCTGCATTTCAAAACGGCTATGAGCAAGTTAAGAGTTTGGCCTAATTATGCCATTGAAAACTAAGGGAAGGCACCGACCTTGCATTGAAGACGTATCTCGACTATCAGTGGAAATTTTCTTCTTATATTCAACAAAGTAATCATAAGGGTGCCAGGTTTTGCTGTTCGTTATCCGGCCAAAATCCACCGGATAACGAACAACAAAGCGGATAGGCAAAAACCCGCCGGAAACCGGATAACGGATAACGGTTAATCCGCTCATCCCTGCTGTATATGTTCTCCACATAACGGTGCGAAACCGCCGATCGTGGGATAACTGCAAAAAACACATAAAAAGTAGAAAGGGCATCTACAACGGCAAAACGGTAACGGCAATAGTACTCCGTTTGATAATACAGTGCCAGTTCTGTAAGGAAATTGTAAGGGGATTAAGTACTGTAGGGAGATGGGATACAGATTGCGGTAGAAGAGAAGGATGACCAATCCACGGGAGATTGATTAGGCCACACAATAACGCTTCACCTTGTCTTACCCGACGCCATTGGGTGTAAGGAAATTGTAAGGGGATGAAGTACTGTAGGGAGATGGGATATAGACTACGGTACTTCATCCCCTTACAATTTCCTTACAGTTCGCTCTTTGCGCGTATTTTTTCAGTAGACTGAATTAAACTTAGAATGACACGAATGTGTCCATTCAATGCGACGGAAAATCATTGAAAGTCAATTTTTATTAGAAACGTAGAAAAATAACGACTTTAAACGAAAACAACGCCTAAGGGCATCAATACATCTTCGAATATATAAGAGTTTTACAGTGAGGAACCCGTAAGTACCTAGAAACCTCCACTGTAGGAGAACGGTTTCTGGGCTTTCTTGTCTTCTAAAACAGCTAAATCAGTTACCAGTGAACATTTCCAGAGCCTAGTCAACAGCTTAACGAGTACGACCGAGGACATTTGGACATCTGCTATCTAGGTTCAACTGCAGTAGTCGGGAATGATCAAGCTCTCGAATTCAGGTCCGGCATAGTCACAACCGCTGGCGCCATCAGTCGGGATTGCCTGCTCTCGAGGTCGTGTCGAAGCTCCTGTGAAGAACTGCGGTAAGGGAGGTGTTTAAAACACCTTCAGGCTATGTGAAAAAGAAAGGTGCAACATCTTAGAATAACTTACCCTTAGGCTTTGAATCTTCGCGTTACAAATACAGACTTCATTCTCTTGAACAGCGACCAGCGCAGCTGCAGTCTTCATCTTGATCAACTAAAAAGTCAGGCGATAGCAAAACAGTGAGCAACCTTCTGCTATAAGTGCAGACTATAACTCACCTCAGCGACGAGCTTGTTCTCCAGCGTCAATGACTGCGCCACAAGATCTCGCTGAAATTACAATTTTCCTGAGGACATGAAAACCGTATTATATTGCATACATTCAGATTCCTTAAAACTCCCTGAAACCCCGGAGTTAGATTCTTCATTCATGCATGTGCTACTGCTCTTGAGGAGTGATGTTATCCCCAACGTCACCTGCCGTCATAGAACTTAAAAGCAGTAGTCAAAAACAAAACAAAAAGTGAACAGTAACTGAGTTTTTTTTGAATTCTTCATTGCCGCTTCCGGATATCCCTTTGCCAATATCACAGCTTAATTGTTGCTCTGCACTTCATATGTTTGTTTCGTTTTTTCTTTTCATTCAAGTATTTTTTTCGCAGTGTTAGTCTTAGAGTGTAGTGTTAGGGCATTGCCTAGTACCTCTCCTTGTTTTAGCGCACATTATTGTGCATAAATAAATAAATAAATATTCCATTTTAGCGTGGAAATTGACACTCTTCTAAACAAACGCAATACTTCTGAAATCAAAGTGAACATCTTCCAAATCGAAACGAGCTTCTCGCAGGTTAAACTACAGACTCTCAAAGTTATTTTTGGGCCAAAGAAAATTTGGTATAACTTTCTTTATTATATTTTTCCATTGAAGACAAAATAAATTAAATTATGTATTAAAGCGCGCTAGGGCGCGTGTAGCGCAGTCGGAGGAGGCGCGACTGTCGCATGCACCCGATACCAGGTTCCTGGTTCGGATTTCCCGCCCAGGCCAACCAAGCCCTCCATCCCTCCGGGGTCGGTGAATTGGTACCAGACTTGTCTGGGAAGGATAGAGCGCTGACTTGTTCATCGGCTGGCCACCGCAAGTCATTGTATGGCCAAATACGCATTCATGTCGCCTTCACGACATCCCGTTGAAGTAGAATGCGCTGGCGCATCCCAGAAGGGATTGAGTAACGCCGTCCTTTATCCTTATCCTTATCCTATTAAAGCGCAACAACGCAGTAATCATTTAGCGCATTAAAAGACGAGATCGCGTCATGCATGCGAAGAGGTGTGGCGATTTTTATTTGATTGATATTATAAATGCAGCTTATTGCAAGAGAGATGTCCGTTCCTCCACGTGGTGCCACTGGAAACTGCTCGCTTTGTGAGCTAAGCTAAGCACGGACACTCGAATGCAGGCGACAGCCCCTTGTGACAGGCCGGCCTACGAAGACCCATGTCACATCACATGGTGTATGATGAGTCATGTTTTTCGAGATTGTGCTACGGCGTCCGCGGGAGCCGACGCGCACTCGCAGAGCCCGGCGAGTGTGAGAAGTATGCGAGGGTCCCTGATGCGAGGACGGCATCGGGGGGCAACTGAGCTAGTCCGAAAGTCCCGTAACGTAGGCAGGACCCGCGTAGCAACGCTGAATGTGGGTACGTTAACGGGCCGCTCTAGTTGGTTGAAGCACTGGAGCGTAGAAGAGTTGATTTCTGTGCGGTGCAGGAGACGAGGTGGTCCTGCAGCAAGTCAAGGGACATAGGACGAGGCTTCAAGGCCGTTCTATGTGGAAGTCCCAGGACCACCAGTGGTGTCGGAATAATCGTCTCCGAACGATTTCGTGACTCGATTGTAAGCGTCGAACGCTATGACGATCGGTTGATGAAGATCGTTGTCGCCGCGAAGGAGCGACTCTATCACTTCTGCTCTGCGTATGCTCCGCAGAGTGGGTGCTCCGATCAAGCCAAGGAAGAGTTTTGGAGCCTGCTTGATGAGAAGACAGCAGAGGTACCGCCGAAAGATGTCATCATAGTCGCTGGTGACCTTAATGGGCACGTAGGTGCTGCGAAGGACGGGTACAGCTGTCATGGTGGTTTCGGATACGGGTCTCGTAACGCCGATGGTGAGCGCATTCTTGAGTATGCGGAATCGCATAATCTCACCATTGTGAACACCGTTTTCCGAAAACGCGACTCCCACCTCATCTCATACTATAGTGGGAGCTCCAAGTCTCAGATAGACTTTGTCCTTGTCAAGGATCGCGACCGAAGCATTGTCACAGACGCGAAGATCGTGCCGTATGAGACGGTCGCCCCACAGCATCGACCGCTTGTCTGCACCTTTAAGATCACCCCTCCGAGGATGCAGCAAGTTGAGCGATGCGGTGCTGCGAAAATCAAGTGGTGGCGAATGAAAGAGAAGGAAGCAGCTGTGATTTCCCGCGTACGGTTACCGACAGTCACGACTGTCGACGAAACTTGGAAGAGAGCAACCGACGCGATACGCCAAGCTGCAAGTTGGAACTCGGCATAACGAAGCCTGGGCGACGCAAGGTCGATAAGCAGACATGGCTGTGGACGGACGATGTGAAGGCAAAGGTTAGAGAGAAGAAGTCGCTCTATCACGTGTTTCTCAACGATAAAACAGCCGACAATTGGCAGAAGTATCAGAAAGCGAAGAAGGCTGCAAAGAAAGCCGTGGCTGTTGCGAAAGCCACTCATTATAGTGATGTCAACGAAAAGCTCGAGTCACGCGATGGTGAGCGGTATTTGTACCGACTTGCTAAGACCCGCCATCGCCAAACCGAGGACATTAAAAAGTTCTTTGGCATCAATGATGAGAGCGGCCATCTTCTGACAGACCGCAAAAAGGCGCTGAAGCGATGGCGTGATTACTTTGAGGAAATTTCGACTATGGAATTTCCTCACCCGGCCATCCCTTCTGTGGGTTCTGTTCATGGTCCCGTTCACAAGATCACCGTGGAGGAAACAGAAGCGGCTCTAAAGAAGATGAAGCCATGCAAGGCGACAGGACCGGATGAACTGGCAGCCGATGTTTGGAAGTCGAAGCTCTGGTATCCTGCTGAGTGGTTGGCTGAGTTCTTCAACCAGGTAGTAAAGGAGAAGAAAGTACCGGAGTGTTGGCACAACAGTACGACGATTCCGATTTGGAAGAAGAAGGGCAGTCCTGCAGACTGCTCCAATTACCGTCCGATTCGCTTGCTTTCGCACAGCATGAAGATCTTCGAGCGAATCCTTGACAGACGAATTCGTGAAATCGTCAGGCTCTCCGACAACCAGTGCGGTTTTATGTCTGGTTGTGGGACCATTGATGCTATACACGCCGCCCGCCTCCTGGTGGAGAAGCATCGCGAGAAACAGAAGCCGGTGCATATAGCGTTTCTCGACTTAGAGAAGGCCTTCGACCGCGTACCGCGTGAGGTTATATGGTACGCCCTACGACAACACAACGTACCTGAGGAACTCATAGAGTGGGTGCGGATGCTCTACTCTTGCCCAAAGAGTAGAGTGCAAGCTGCAGCTGGAACCTCAATGGAGTTTCCCATCTCTGTTGGGGTGCACCAGGGTTCTGCGCTTTCTCCACTCCTCTTTGTTGTCGTCATGGATGCCATTACGCGAGATCTTCAGCAGCCTGTTCCATGGACGCCGCTTTATGCTGATGACGTGATGCTCGCTTGCGAAGAGAAAGACGATCTCGAGCGGCAGGTGCAAGCTTGGTGCGACCGAAGGTTCGGACTCAAATTGAACGTCAAGAAGACCGAGTACCTAACGACTGACGTGAACGAGTCCGGCTCCATTAAGATTAACGGTACTGAACTTGCACGCACTTCGGTGTTTAAATACCTGGGATCAGCAATAGCGTCTGACGGCGGTCTGATGGTTGAAGTGAACTCACGAGTGAGTGCAGCTTGGTCCAAGTGGCGTTCGCTGACTGGTGTGCTCTGCGATAGGAAGATACCAGAGCACCTGAAGTCAAAGATCTACAGAACAGTCGTGCGGCCGGTAGCAATATACGGCGCGGAGTGTTGGCCTGCGACTAAGGAAGTTGAAACGCGCCTCAGCGTCATGGAGACGAAGATGCTGCGCTGGACGGCTGGATTCACCCGCATGGACCGCATCAGAAATGATGCTATTCGGCAGAAGTTCGGTGTCGCGCCGATAGCGGACAAGATGCGCGAAGCTCGCTTACGATGGTATGGCCACGTTCTGCGTGGAAAGGAAGACAGCGTCCGGAAGATAGGCCTTGAGTTGGAAGTGTCCGGAAAGCGGCCTAGAGGACGCCCGAAGCAGCGTTGGTCGGATACGTTACACATGGACATGAAAGTAACTGGCGTCCACCCCGATCAAGCGCATGACCGGGAAAGGTGGCGTCATGACACCAGAAGAGCGGACCCCGCGACGAAGCGGGACTAACGCTGAAGAAGAAGAAGAAGAAGAAGAAGAAGAAGAAGAAGAAGAAGAAGAAGAAGAAGAAGAAGAAGGAGAACCTATAGATTACGTTATAGCAAATGTCTGATGTGACAACTGTTAGAAGAGACAGGAGTTCACACTGGACACTCCACAAAACGAATGTATTCTAAATCAAAGTGGACGTATTTCGAGTCAAAATGAGCATTTTACGTCTTCCGTCACAAGCAGTTTTTTGTTTTCAAAAGATCTGTGTTAAGGACTCTTCTACAGAGTGAGCCACAAGCTAGACATACATACATACTTAGATTACATCAAATAAATAATAATGAGCGAAACACATAAAGTTCCAACATTTTAGTCAGAAAAGTTTAAAAAGTGTTTCAAAATATAGAAGCGCAAAAAGCTCAGATTACGCCACGCGCCTATGTAGCACCAGAAAATAACCTTGCTTCCGAGCAGTCTAGAACAAAGCTAGAAGCCTTTTGTACCTAAGAAGATAAGAGTTTTAGGTCCACTTAACATTGTGGTCATATCTTCCTAGCACATCTTCTGTAGATAAGCTTTCATGTAAAACCACCACTCTATCTTAGATAACAAAAATTATAGGCCATGATTTCATATGAATTTCAATTTCTAACAATGTATACACTTCCTTAAAATCCCTTTATAGGCGGTTTGAAAAACAAATTTTGAAACAAAATAAATTTGAACCGCTTTACAAATTAAAGTGACAACAAGGTAATAAACAATGTAATGTAATAAATAACCAAGTGATCAATTTTGAGCTGCTCTCTTCAAGGAAAAACGACGTAAGAAAGAGGTATAGAAGGTAGGTGGAGTGAAAGGGTTTCAGTGAAACTCACCATCTCAGGATCGATGTCCAAGTTCAGTTCAATCTCTTTCTGGCGAGCTAACTCGGCGTTGTAATACGTCCTCCAAGACGTGACCGCTTCCTCTTCTTTAACCTGTAGGACATAACTTTCTTGTTTTGAAAAAAAGTAATTCAAACATCAGAAAAGCTATACGGCCGTGTGGTGCTGTTTGACCCTACTACATTCCAGAAACTCAAAATACAAAACACTGAAGATTCAAAGTTAAACAAAGTTGCGTGTTATAAAGTTAGTACCAAAATAAAAGGCAAAAATAGGGTAAAGTGGAGCTTGCAGCGTACCTTCTTCAACGGCGGCTTCTTGTCATCCTCGACAGGCTTAGGCGATGGGGTGGCTTCTTCGGCTGCGTCGCTGCTAACCCGTTCCCTCTTTATAGGACCGGCTCGTGACGGACCTTCAGAGGAGGGCGGGGGAGGACGACTCCTGCTCGGTGTCGCTCGACCATTTCGCTCGTGCGACTCATCATTCGGCCTGTCTCGAGGCTCCTTTTTCACAACCGCGGGCTAAACGACACCATAAATATGTAGGAAAGCCAGGTGAAACAACCGTACTCACCGACATCTCTCTACCCCTGGACAGTGGTCTCGCCGTCTGCTGAGAGACAGAGGAAGGAATGGTGATCTGTCGCGAATGCTGCTGCTGCTGCTGCTGCTGATAGTGCTGGTGCTGCGACGGCGGCGTCGCCCTCGGCGATCGGTCCATATGAGAGCGATCTCTGCTGAATGGCCCATGGGAGTGGTGCTGCTGATGCGACGGCTGAGGCGTATGCGGCGAGCGCTGGACCGGCGAGCGATGAACACGGTTCGAGACCATGTGAGGCGCATGGATGTCGTGCTGGTGCTGCGGTGCAGACGTACACGGCGGAGGCAGAGAGGTGAACGGTGGCGGTGGTGCCGGCAACGGTGGATTCAGCGGATGCAATGGTGGTGGGCCGCCTGAAAAAGAAAAAGCTCCCGATAAAGGGCAAAAAATCCTGCCGGCTGTTCAATTATTTTCGTACACAGCGCCTCACATACACTATGGTTGAAACAAAAAAGCATGGACAAAAGGGAAAACCTATATAACTTTATCTAAACTTCATACCACTGCTCCAGATTTATTGAAAACAGTGATACGATGGCCGATGAGCTCTGATAGAGTAGAGAATCCACATTACAAATTATTTCCATTATAGCAAAATGGAAGCAAAGTCATGCCAAAATGATGCTCTTGCTTTACGAGCTAGACAAATGTTTACACAACAAGCAGCACGCGAAAACGGGACAAATTAAAAATTCTAATCTCTAGTGAAGGCAATTTCTGCGAGGTTACTAAACACTTTTCTTATTATCATCTGAAGAGGACCTGCGCAAGGTCGTATCCTCGAATCATATTCGATTCTGATGAATAACATAAAGGATTAAGGCCAGTGCGTGTCAATCAGTTCCACCGCAGGATGAGTCACGTATTCTACTTCAATGGAATACCATGGAGGAAATTTAAGTGCATTTTTGACCTGTAAAATGACATTCGGTGACCAGACGGTCACTTCAGAGCCGGTGAATGCTCCGACTTCGCTACCCCATCCCGATGTTTTTCTTATACTCAGATAGCCCCTCAACGCTAAATAACTCATCGCGAACTTAGCTATCTGGTCTGAGTCCGTTCATCTTCCTGCTGACGCTTGACTCTATAGTGAACCACCTTCAGGAAGAGTCTCTCAGGACGATCCTCTACGCGGACGACATCGCCCTAGTAGCCGATAACCAGGAGGAGCTGGAGGAGAAGGTGCAGCTGTGGCAGAGAGCCCTCGCAGACAACGGCCTACGGCTGAACGTGAAGAAGACGAAGTTCATCAGCTCTGAGCAGTGCGCTGGATCGATCCTAGGCTGCCAAGGGGAAGCGATCGAGAAGGTGGAAGAATTCCGCTACCTCGGAAGTGACCTATCCGAGGAAGGAACTGTGGACCAGGCGGTCAGGGGACGGATAAACGCAGCCTGCTCAAGTGGAGGGAGTCTACAGGGATCCTCTGCGACCGTAGATGCTCCAGGACGCTCAAAGGCAAGCTGTATAGAACAGTAGTGAGACCTGCCCTCCTCTACGGCAGTGAATGCTGGGCCCTGGGTAAGGAGCAGGAGCGACAACTGCACGCTGGGGAAATGAGGATGCTAAGGTCGGCATGTGGATGGACCCGTCGGGACAGGGTGCGAAACGAGGATGTTACGGCAGTGATGAAGACAGCCCCGATCCAGCTCAAGATGAGGGAGCAGCGCCTAAGGTGGTACGGACACGTCCTCAGAAGGCCAGAGAATCACCCCGTAAGGTTGGCCCTAGATTTCGAGGGACCCGGAAAGCGTCCGAGAGGAGCCCCAAGGAAAAGGTGGAAGGACGTCATCAAGAGAGATCTCGGCGAAGTCGGCGCTACGACAGATGACGCCCTTGATAGGATGAGGTGGCGACAGATCACAAGAACAGCGGACCCTGCGACTGCGCGGGACTAAACGCTCAGGAGAAGAATAAGAAGAAGAACATAGCTATCTGGTCCAACAGATCTGGCTACAACTCCAAGGATTAGTCGGGCCAAATCGTATGTAAAATCCCTTCAGTTACTAATGCGTGCTCTCATATAGCACTGCCGTAGTCCCTTTAACAGGCTAGGTTGTAAAAGTCGTCAAAGTGTCCTACAACGAAGAGGCAGGAATGCGCCAAGCAATCGTAGTCAATCAAAACTGCTCGATGCGGATTGACCAGTCTGGCGTGTCCATCCTTCTCTCGGTGTGGACTACATTAACGATTTGTGCCGACTAAAGATTAAGGAGGGCAGAAGATGGAGGAGGTTTGACCAATACGCGAAAGCCCTGGGTCCACCTTCTTTCGCTTTCAAAAATCGAGTTTGTTCGAAAATGTTGAGAAAAAATAAGCCGAGGTTCCACATGCACCATTACATTTCTGTATACTTGGTCTAGGATAATACCGTCAGTTCTGGAAGAGATACGAACCGGAGCGAGCTCGCGTGAGGTACACACCAAGTTAGAATCCTTGCATATATTTTCTCCAGAAGTAATAGTAATTCATGTTATACTTTAAAAGGGTGCATATAGCGCAGTCGGTGGAGGTGTTGGCTGATACGTGGACCCGCTATCAGGTTTTGTTTCTCACTCGGATTTTCCGCCCAGGCCAAACAAGCCTTCCATCGTTCTGGGGTGAGTTGGTACCAGGCCTGTCTGGGAAGGATAAAGCGATGCCCGTTCATCGGCTGGCATCACAGGTCATTGTCGGCCAAATACGCATTCAGTTCACCTCCGCGACAACCCGCAGAAGTAAAATGCGTGGCCCATCCCAAAAGGGATTGAGCATCACCGTCCTTTATCCTCTTATGCTTTAAAAGAGACTTTACAAAGCACATGCTCTCACAAGCAACCAACCTGAAAGAGGCGGCGGTGCAGAGTACTGAAGCGGTGAGAAGTGGGGATTCACATGAGGCGCCGGTGGAATCGCTCTGAAAGAGAACATTATAACATCAAATATTTATTGGTAAAACTAGTTCCCTTTGTGAAGCTATAAGCACTCACGATACGTTCACAAGTGACGGCATGAGAGGCGGAGGCAACGTCTGGGTGACACGCGGCGACGGGGCGGAAGGAGGGTGCGGAGGTGGTGGAAACCTGACATTGGGCAAAAAGCACCATGAGAATGCCTTTAAAAAACACTAAAAATGACTTACGCGGTATTGATCGGTGCACTGATCGTGGAGTTGATTCGCGGAGGAATTGGGTACGGAAGATTCGGAGGCGGTTGGAACTGGTTATAAGGCGGAAATGGTGGAGGAGGCGCTGAAAAACAGCACCTGGTTATCGAATCCGAACGTCGGACGAAGCAATGAAGATGGCAAATAACCGACTGTACCATTCATTGGGCCGACCGGGAAACCGGGCGGTGCAAATGGCGGCGGAAACGCGAACGGAGGTGGCGTCATGAACATGGGCGGCGGCGGTACCACCGTCGGCTGCTGTTGTATCTGAATTCGACCTCGTTGAAAAACGTGCACCTAAGCCGCTGACCATGAGAACAGTTACACCATACGCGTAACGACTGCCTTTTCAACCTGGATGCATTTTAGTTAATTTCCCCGGTCAGCAGGAGGTGCAAGTTCGAGTCCCACCTGGGGCTAGAGCTTTGATCGTAATAAAACATTGTTATAAGAGCTTACATCCTAGGTACTAGCCACTTTTCAAGAATGGCTATATCTGTGAGAACGATACGCAACGTAGATAGCAATAAGGGGAAAGTAGAACCGTTATCTGGAGATCTTTCTCGAGCACAAAGCATGGCTTAATCTATTTAATCATAATAGCGAAACTTGGAGTGAACGACAATGAAACGTAAAAACGGAGAGCGAAGTAAAGTTCCCCTTCGTTATAATCCGTTTGAAGGGACCCGCGAAAACCCGCGTTCTAACGGGAGTCACGTCCTAACAGGAGCTCACCTTTTTACATCCTCTCACGCGTAGATTTAACCAAAATCGCATGCAGTGACTAAATATGACTGTAGAGACCACGAAAAGTTTGAGAAAGAAGGAAATAATGACTTTCGATTATTCATGAGGTCCTGCCCTGACAAGGGAGGGAGCGAGTCACATAGGGAGGATCTTCATCCCTCAATTCGTTTGAAAATGTGTTTATTTTTTGCCAAGTCGTTAAACCCAAGGAGTAGGGGGTCACAATGGGATACGGCGCAGCACGCGTCTGGGGTCTTGTACGCCCGCGATGTTTCTGCAGGTAGTGGCTCGGAGCGCAGGTGGGTAGAGGACGACTCATGCGAGAGAGATCAGGGGTTTCGCTACTCTGTGCTGCTGCACTTTGGCATTTCAACTGGTTGGTAGAGATTTGGGGGATTCTGACGTCTATACCATTTTCAGACGGTTTCTGCGCATTTTTCCAGCGGTACGTTGTGTATTCAACATGGTGATGTATAAATGTTCAACACCAGTGATACACAGGTACAAAGTGCATGAAATACCACTGGGCACGTTACGGGTAGCGTATAAAGGCTACAGGCTCCTCATAGTCTGTTTCCATACATGGACCAAAGGCCTCGGGAAAACCATCCTGCTCGGATTTTCAAAGGAGACCACGTTGTGACGTCGGAAGTGGTTCAAATGAGAAACGAGGTGTACGGATCCCGCAAATTAAGCTAAACGGCATCGATACACTCAGCAGAGCAGAGGAACCAAACCCCTGACTTCCGCCGCATGAGTCAACCTTCTACCCACCTGCGCTCCGAGCCACTGGCTGCAGACGCATCGCGGGCGTACAAGACCCCCAAACGCGTGCTGCGCCGTGTCCCATTGTGACCCCCTACTCATTAGGTTTAGCGACTTAACAAAAAATAAACACATTTTCAAACCAATTGAGGGGTGATGACTCTCCCTATATGATTGGCTCCCCCCGTTCCGACATACGCTTCAGACCCCTTGTCAGAGATGCTCTCTGATATATGCGCAAGTATGACAGATACGTGTGAGGAATAATGAGTATCAGAGGTAAGTTAGACGTGATCAACAACAAAATTGCGTAACATGGTGCTTTGTTGAGACCAAAACTCTCTCGCCAGAAAGGACTTGGACTCGCACTCCCTCACAGGCTAGACGTTAGCCCAATATGCTACCAGCGCTCTTAGATCGTGCGCCGCACCCGCCATAACCTCGTTGCAGTGGCCTCAAGCCCTCTTCCACGATATTGGCATCGAACAGCGCTGTTGCTGTAAGCCTGTTGGGAAAGCAGGGGGTGCAGGAACAAGTTCTGCAGGGAGCAAGAATTCTGATCGCAACAAAACATAGTGCGACAACATATAGACTCTATATTAGCTACTCTAGTCTTAAAACAAATGTATAGGATATTCTTTTGAATATCCTCCGTTTTAGTCTCTGTCGTTCCCGATACAGAAAATCCTCCAATTTACGGCAGATTCTAACGACCACCGGGAGTCGTCCACTGTGCACGACATTTTGCTGGAATGAACACCTCTGGGGCCACACATGCGTGAAAAACTTCTACAGGCATCTAATACATTGACACACAGGTGCTGGTCGTGGCAGTGCGTCAGGATGTACACTATACATTGGATCCGACCGGAAATCTTACGATAATTGGATGATTCGGATAATGAAATTTCGCAGAGCCCGGATTTTTGGATGGTTCGGATAACGGCAATTTCGCACACCCCGGATTTCTGGATGATTCGGATAACGGCAATTTCGCGGACCCCGGATTTTTGGATGATTCGGATCGGTTTATCCGAATCAGATATCCGAAAATGATTCATTAGGATCCAATGTATAATGTAAACCCGCCTCCTGCTGGGGGCGTGGCGTCAGGAGGCGTCTTAAAGGTTTCGTAAGGCAGCAGTTAGACTCTCGGTGAAGCCTAGGAGGTTGGGGTGGGTGAGCAGAGGGGACGAAAGGAAGATCGCAGGCCCCCTCCCCCCGCAAGAGGCGTGGCGGTCTATCTCGTACATCCTGACCGTCTCCCGCTGGTCGTGACTGTGAATGAGGTGATAGAAAGCTAGGTCTGATTACAAACGCAGTCATCATCTCGTCTTCATTATCAGCACCTGGGGCCGTATGCTATTCTCTCCCCAACCGTCCCCAACCGGGTATGAGGAGGTCTCCGCCCACATCCCGGTATGCACATCATGCGCCATCGATTTTTCGCGCCGGGTACGGCCCCTGATCAGTCATACAATGTGCAACTTCAGCACTCCATTCGGTGCAATCCCAATCGGGGGGGGGGCACTCCATTTCAATTTCTAAAGGAATGCAACATGCCCCACAACATATAAATATAAATAAATATATAAATGTGCTTACATTATCAATTGCTGTCCTTCCAATACCAAAATCAGTTTTCTAAATTGCTTTCCTAGTCAGGGTCAGGGAGTAATGAAAACAAGTAAATTGAACAGAAACCTGGAACAATTACAATACTGTAAAACCGCGAAAACTCGTTAAAGCAACGTTATTACCTTAATCAACTAGTGGATAGCGGTTTGCGACCCATAATGAAATCTTTTTAATGTTTCAGAGTAACGCTCGGACATTTCCAAGGGAGGGGATCAGGTAAGTTAAGGTATTCGTATGTTGTATTGCATGTTGTATGCATTGCTACCATTAACAATTCATAGTGAGCTGCCCCCCCCCCCCCGATTGGGATTGCACCTTCAATTCCTATGGAGGGTCTGTAGACAAGCCAAGGTTTCCATCAAGTACTCCATCGAACAGTGTTCACACAAGGGCAACAAAAAACGTGGAATGCAAAATGAATATCCCTAAAATCCTATATAGCGGTTTGATTACATCCACCAGACCCACGCAAGCATTTCTCTTCAAAGAGAATACAAAAGAACTCCACTACAAAGCCAAGCGGAGTTTGCTGGTGGCACAAGATTTGCACAGCAGGACAACGGGCGCAAAGCACCTGGGGGGGGGGGGCGGAGGGTTCACCTTGTATTATGCGGTTATCCGCCTTGGTAAGAAGGCATATGAATACCCAATTACACCAGAGCTGGCTTATTCAGTCCATCGCTGGGTAGGAACACACCAGTGTTGTGTAAAATTTTAATTTCATGCAGCGCATAGCATTGTAAATGGCCGCCTTACATGGTGACCCGGTGCAATTTTAGAGGAGGGGGGGGGGAGTCTATTATGAATTGTTAATGGTAGCTAAGCATCAATAAATACTACATGCACCTCCTTTGGAAATGTCCGAGACTTACGCTGAAATATAAAAAGATTTAACTATTGAAGTATGGACAGGTTACGGTTGTGATCCAAAACTCTACTTGCTCTGGGAAGAAATCGCAAAACCCTATCCACTAATTGATTAAGATAATAAGGCTGCTTTAGCGAATTTTCGCGGCTTCATAGTATTGTGATTGTTCCAGGTTTCTGTTCAATTTACTTGTTTTCATTATTCCCTCCCCCTGACACTCGACGCTACACTTACAACGCTGAAATTTTCACGGGAGAGTTGTCGTGGGCGGGGCGATGGACTTGGGGCGCGGAACTCACAGTGGAGCGCGCTCTAACGGATGCGACGTGCAGGGATTCGGCAACTAGCCGGAACTGGAGGGAACTGGATGGCTTATTTCATCTTACACACCTCCCCATAGTTTTCTATGATACGCATAACGCAAGATTCATCCACTGCAGTGGGCGAGAACTTCTTGTGCTGCCGAAATCTCACCTATTCGCTTTTAAAAGCAGTAAAGTAGGTTTGGAAACGAGGTAAACATCGGCTTTCACGGCACGTATATATTTTTTTATATTTGTCCTCGTGTGTCTAATTCGCAGGAGAATGTTGTTTTGTACATTACCAGCCATAATAAAATTCCACTGGGCTGAATTTATTGTTAGACCTGGATACAGTAGCCATGACGAGCGTGCTAACCATAAGTTACCAGCCAACACAGTGTGTTTAATATTTATTCATCATAAGCATTTAAGGTGTAATGGCCTTTTTTGCAACCTCTGCATAATAGTTCTACAACGACTTGTCCACACAGCGCATGGACCCAAGCTTTACAATTTGTACAACGCATCCATGCTGTCTCTTTTGCAATTAGGTCTTCAGGATCTGTGTTAGGTGGAAGTCTGGGGTGTTCCTCGAAACATAACGAGCAGAACAAGATGTTTTCTTTGTCCACTGTGAGACCAACAACTGATTGTGACCTTCTCGTCCGACCGTGTTACGTCACATCGAACTCCAGAGATGCTTATAGTTATCCAACTACACAAGGCGTATCATATGCAGGAAATTCGTTATAAAAGTTAGAAATGTCTGTAAGGAGGCATATGTTATGTTTCATCGTCGTAGCAGTCTGTGTCAATCTACCCAAGCAAAAAAAATGACAGAAAAGAGAATGGATGAAAGAGAGAAAACTTTTGCATCTTTCTAGAAGGTACTATCAAAATGGCATTCCTTTGTATCATCAGTAGATGATATGGCGCAAATCGGGTCGGTGGGGGGGGGGCGGTCAACATGGCCTGCCGCGTCGAGTAGCTACATACAGCGAATGTAAATGCAGTCCTATCTCCTTGTTTCGATTACATATCCGTGTCTTATATGCTTGGGCAAGGGAGGAAACTCCAGGATGTAGGCAATTTTAACACGGGCGCGTCACTCGAGCCACACCCTGGAATCCCTTCCCCTGCCCAAATCTGTGCTGTCCTCCGCGAGGAGAGCACAGAACAGAGCTATAGCATTGTTTGTACCTATTCTTTACTATCAGTATGTTTTGTCGCTTTGTTTTTGTGTTGGTGACACTTTTTAGGAGGTGACCCCCCCCCTCGACCCGATTTGCGGCGATAATATTTCTTTGAGAGAAACGAGTAATTGGTGAGAAAGCAAGCGATCAGTTTCTCCTTCGAAGCAACTCATTGTTCTGCAGCAGCAGAGAACCGAGGTGAATGTGACAAATATTAACGAAAACACAGATCAAAATCCCTTCCCGCGCCTATGTACAGGAAAACGGGATGAAAAAGTAACAATCAGCAACGAAATTAGTCAAAATGGCACCCCACTTGCATTTCTCATCAGCACGATGGCACCTCGTTATGGATCTCCAAGTTGTTCACTTAAATAATAGTCGAGACGTCATGTTCCATGCATGTCGCATCATTAAGAGCGCGCTCCACGGTGAGTTCCGCGCCCCGAGCCCATCGCCCCGCCCCCAACAACTCGTCCGTGAAAATTTCAGCGTTGTAAGTGTAGCGTCGAGTCCCCCTGACTAGGAAAGCGATTTAGAAAACTAATCCTGGTATTGGTAGGACAACAACAACTGCACCGGTGACCCCCCAGAGCAACTTTGCACCGAACGACGACAGCTTTTGAGCAGACGCTAGAGCTTCATCGACAGAATAAGGACATGCCCGTTAGGAGAGTTCCAAACTGCTGCCGCGCGCTAATTTTGAAGCGCAACTCTACTGCAGCAATCACACCGCGCTTCAAAATTGGCGTACCGCGCAGGTCCCCATATTCTCTAGCCACAAGCCTCGTTGTTGTTCTTTGTTCGTCTATTCTGCAACACGGTCCGGCGAATACAGTATCCCAAAATTCCGTAAAATGAGGTGTGTTACGACGATGAAGTGTGAATGCGGTGCGGCGTGAAAATCGATATTCATGAGCAAAACGGTGCCTCGGTGCGTGGCGGGAAATTATGAACCATGCCCGCTCGCGGAACTTCAGCCGATATACGCCAACATCTCGGAAGGTCCTCACTGCACTGCATCCTTACAGTGCTGTGGAGGGACATTTTAGAGGTAATCCCTTTCGTAAGCCTTAGAACTATTGCCAAAATTAAGCCTGAGTTGCAAAGAGTAGGTCCCTTTCCGATCGCCATTAAGTGAATGGTTATCTTTAATTCTTATGAGACTTCCACATTTCATATTTTAAAGGAGAGTGAGGGAGCTGCTTCCTGGCTATCCGATACATACGCGTGGCTGTCATATAACCTCTAAGACTAACCGTTCCCAAGATTGTCATACACAATCATTTCAAGAACTGACCCGCAGCATTGCACTAGCTGCTGCTCTAATCAGATCTCCGCCAGGTCCTCGTTTACTCCACAAACAGAAATAAATACGGGTCCTGCGCAGAATTCCTGCACATCAATCTCATTCAATTTTGTGCACATACCGTAGGGCAGCTATAACTGCATTTTTAGTTTCATTTTACCAATATTAGTGTCATGGGATGCCCTGTTCTGTTCAGCAGGATTGTTCTCTTTCAGCGGATGGAAGTAAAGGTGATATGACTGGATGTACAGGTCGGGCTGTCTAGGGGAACAAGTAGCCCCTGACATCATCTGACTGATGGATGGGATAGGCGTGGGCTGTTAGATACGGATGTCTATTAGGGACGCCCATTACAGGAGCATTGTGCAACGTTGTCATACCAAACTCGAAATCTAGACAACGTCGTCACAATCAGCCCGAACTGAACCATGTTGTGTAGTGATCCTTGTTTGGCACTATTGTACTTTCACAACTCCACGGGTCGAGCGAGGAGAGGCCGAGAAAAAAAAATTCGCCCTGACAGGAAAAACTTTTGGCAGATATTTGCTGGGTGCAGTCCTAGTGGTAGTGGCCACTCTCAAACGGTTTCATAAGAACTGAATGGGCACAACTAGGGTCGGGGGTGTGGGGGGGGGGGGGGGGGGAGGGGAGGGGGAATCACCCCAAGTGCCGCCAACACAAAAACAGAGACAAGACACACTGATAGTAAAAAAAAGGAACAAACATTGCTATAGCTCTGTTCTTACAGATTTGGGCAGGAGCAGGGACTCCAGAGTGTGGTTCAGGTGACGCGCCAGTGCTAAAATTGCCTATACCCTAGAGTTCCCTCCCTTTCCCAATTCGAAAGCAGATAAAACACGGATCTGTAATCGAAATGAGGAGATAAGACTGCACCTACAGTCTCTGTATGTAGCTACTCGTCGTCGCTGCTGACCGCCAAGGGAGGCCATATTGAGCCCCCCCCCCCCCCCTCCGGACTCTATTTGCGCCACTGAATTTCTTCAGTATTGAAAAAGTACATTGAGCTTACTCTTTGCTTAGAAAGACGCAAATAGGGTCCGGGGGGGGGTCACCACAGCATGGCGCGGCGGGCCGGCGTGGCGAGTAGCTAAATACAGTGAATGTAAATGCAGTCTTATCTCTTCGTTTCGATTATAGATCCGCGTCTTATGTGCTTCCTAATTGGACAAGGGAAGGAACTCTAGGATGTAGGCAATTTTAACACGGATGCGTCACTTGAGCCACACCCTGGAGTTCCTTCCCATGCCTAAATCTGCTCTCACAGAGGAGAGCACAGAATACAGCTAATGCATTATTTTTCTGTTTTCTTTACTATCAGTGTGCCTTGTCTCGTTTTCTTGGTGTTGGTGACCCTTTTTATAAGGTGACTAACGGACCCTATTTACGCCCTTAGAAAAGAAGTAGGTGCAAAAAGGGTTGGGGGGGGGGGGGGGAGGGGGGTCACCATGTGTTCAGTGGGTTCGCCTTGGTAGGAAGGTGCATGTATGTCCAATAAGGGCTTGTTCATACTTCGCGACAAGAGCGACTCGTCGCCCGTACAAAACACGCAAATCGATAAAAACCGAGCGCTCGCAGCCGAAAAGTGTTCACATTCGAGCGCCGGCGGCGTCGCTCTTGTAGCTGCGCACGCCACGCTCTCGTCGCTCCCGTCGCCCGTGCAAACATGCGAATGGATTAAAACAGAGCGCGCGCAGCTGAGGCCTTTGTCATACCATCGCCCACCCCGAGCGACGCCCAATGATATGCACCCATATCGATTCCATCGCGCCGCCCGATCGATATGGGAGCATATCATTAGGCGTCGCTCGGGGTGAGCGATGGCATGACAAAAGGCTGAAGTGTTCATACTCGAGCGCCGGCGTTGTCGCTCCGGCCGCTCTTGTCGCTCTAGTCGCTGCTGTGGACTGTTCATACTTCCGCGAGCTGCGCTCTTGTCGCTGCTGTCGCGAAGTATGAACAGGCCCTTAGCGGTGTAGTGTGCTCTCACCAAGCAAACCGGGAGGAGTGTTGAGAGTGGGCACACCTTCTTCAGTGGAACAAAGAATCGGCTACTAATTACCTCGTCTATACTACAACCGGTGCGGTACTGAATGCAAATGCTGCTATGCTAATAGATAGACGAGAACAGTGGGCAGTCTGGACGACAGGCATAGATATAGATGAGCTGCGCGGTGCGCCGAGAGAAAGGCAACAATACTAATTCCAGGTGGCAGTTCAGCGGGAGCCAATTCTAGAGGAGAACTCGTACCTGCTGCGTTATTCGTTCCTGTTCAGCATTCAGGCGCTCCTGTTCCGCGAGGCGTACCTCGTACTCTCGCCATTCTTTGGGCTTTTCCCATTGGGAGACCTGAAAATGACTGGCATAATGGCGAGAAAAAACACAAAGAAGCTGATGCCACAGGCTGCTCTTACACTTGATGAAGTAGTGAGTTATCATAGCATTTCTATAAATACAACCAAAAATTGAAAAGCTAGTGGAATCAGTTACTTGTTTCCAGAGATTGAACACTGAATGTTTGAAGAATCCGGGCACCGTTCGGAATCAGACTTCGAGAGTATGCGACGTCGAATTCTATCGTTCCAGATCTCAATCGCAGTAAGTTTTACTGTTAGAGGTTTTTTTTTTTTTGAAGGAAGCAATGTCGGGTCCCGCGTAAACAGCCACAGCGAGCCAATATTTTCCGAGATTTGAAGCCAAAAAGAGTGAAGTAGCACAGCAGGAGGAATCGCTTGCCGTAAAGTGCTCCTCGTGTGAAGGTTACGTGAAAACCTATTTAGGCTTCCATCCCCCACAAGCCGGTGCTAGACTTGTCAGGGAGGGTAAACAATGACTTGATCATCAGATCGCTACGGAGAGCGATGTTGTAAGACAAGTATGCATTTAATTTACCTCCAAGGTATCTCACTGAGGAGTGTGTCGTGTATTCAACAAAGGGGCTGTTAACGCCATTATCCTTTTAAGATCAGAAAGTCATGTCACGAAAGTCTGCCACACCCAAATTTCAGATATTATGAGTCAATACGCACACGCTTTCTTTTGAGAATTTAATCGAATAAACGATCACACAACTTAAACAACCTCTACACACCCAGTCAATTTCATAATTATTGAAGAGAAAAGGGAGACTAAACCCTTGCTGAAAACTCTAGTACATTTCGGTTAGCGAGTTTCAAAAATCCAACTATAGGGTTCGTGAAAGGTATTGACGCACCTCTTTTGTTTTAGCTCCAGCTTTCTCTTATTAGTTTTCAAGGTTTTTGTGTGCCGTTTTTGTTGTCCAAACTGTGCTCAAAAAACAATGTCGAAAAAACTGAAGGGACATGGCACCGCCCTCGTTACGGCGATCCTTTCTTGGCTGTTACCAAAAGAAATGAATACTTCATTCGCAAGGGAATTAAGTGCTCTTCGAAACAGTGAAGAGGTCATTCACCTAAAAGTCAACTACGGCTCTGTCAAAACAATTGCTTACAGAACATTCAAGCACGATACCGTTCAATTCCAAGATTATCAACCTCTGTCCGATGATAGCGAACAGACAAAAGCGCGCAGGGGTAAGCAGCTGCTTAGACTAGCACAGCTTAAACATGAATTAGGTCTTTTTAAACAATTTAGGAGAATAAGTTCTGGGCTACTTCCAACAGAAGGGACAAGACTACCCTGTTCAAAGCCCGGGACGAAATCCACGTAGAGTATTTGCGCTGCACTGCCGAGCTTCCCCGTCGTTTTCGCTCCTGTGTTCACAGTAAAGGCGCCAATATCGATAACGAGTTGTTCTATCGTGTTTGTAACATCATTTTCCCTATTTTGGATGTGAATGCGTTAAATCTTACTGCGCATTGCTATTTCCAAACCGCCATTTACTGCGTCAATACTTTTTACGTATCCTGTAAACTAAAAATGTGATTATTTTGAAGATATTTGTAAGAAAACGCAGTTGTGTGAGAAAAGAAGCTTGTTGAGTTTCGTGTTCATATTACAGAAGACACTCGAAGTTTGGATAACTAAAGCTGTCCCATAGAAATCAATTTTGGTTCTTGCGCCTTTTTCGAAATTCCATGGTCTTCAGGACAGGATGCGTAAACAAGATCTGTGTAGTTGAAACAAGCAGTATTAGCAGTATTACAGTATTCAACCCTAGTAGGATTAAAGATGTCTGCGAAAATGAGAAGGTGCAAAATAATTTTACATGGACATTGCTTATTCGCAGGGAGGCTTCTTCTACTCCAATATCACAAACGAAGTGTTCAGAAATAGATATTTGGATCTTCCACCCCTCGTATCACGACGCGAAGTATTTGACGTTCGTCACAAAACTCTGCATCAACCTAGTGTGGCTGCGATTAAGAAATCATACAGTTTCGTGCTATCCCGAACGAGAGGAGGAATAATGAAATTAGCTTTGCGTTGCCCTAGAACAAAAGTGCGCGCTTCTTCTTTACGCATGGAGCAGAAAGCGCCTACGCAAGACTCACGAAGGAGTTTTGAGATTCAGACTCACGAAGATTCTATACTTCAGTTGAAGCTTTACGCATCGAAAATTTTACTTCACTTTGATGGGCTCTATTCGTGAAGATCGACTAAGCAGTTCTTTTCATGACCGTACTACTTAGAGATGTTGTTGCTATTAGGCATTAGGTTTTCATTAATTTCTGCCGTTTTTCTTTTTCATACTATCAGAATTGAACGAATGAGGTGGGGAAGGAATGTTACCTTAAACGGATTTCAATTATCGTGGCACGAAAAAATGCCAGTGTACATCAAGGTACCATTTTATGTTTATAAAGTTTTTTCTAAAGAGATTAAGCTCACCTCAGTATCACGATTATAGAAGTACTTTCGACCCGATGAGCTCGTTTGCTCAGACCACGCTCCAAATTCCTTGATCTCCTTCTTGAAATATATTAGTACCACATTTTACTAAAGAGAGTGCGTAGAAAACTTGCGACTTACCACCATGGATTCACCGGGAACGTAAAAAAATAAGACTCCAAGAAACCAGGCAGTGTGATAAAACCGACGGAAATAAATAGAACTCTGGAAAAATAGCTTTATGATTAGGATCAAAGTCTTGTATTCCCAAATATGCTCAAAAGTAATAATGAACAAGAACAAACAAACAGGCCCAAACAAGTATGACGGCCATTAACGATTGCAGCGAATAAGAGATAAGAATATGAAAACTAAATGGTTATCGTGTCCATTTGTACGTACAACAAACTCCTTCACTCCTTCACCAAGTGGTCGAAATGTTGAGTAAACGTAATATAAGCAAGTTCATAAAATAAGGACGCAAATCGTAAGGCTAACGTGCAAAGCGCTTCTGTTGACGTGCGAGAAAGCGTTGGCTGTAACTGCAGAGGACACACTGCAGTTGACGACAAGGCAATTGGATGCGCGACAGACTCCAAAAGAATCTAGGAAATATGGGTTTTGAAAGTGGTGTACGCTCTACGTCGATGGCGCTGAATGAGAGAACTGGTTTGGAATACCTATAGCTTAGCCAGGGGAGTACGTGGGTGATTTAGTGGGACATCGACAGCAACGCAGGGTTTCCCAAGAAAATTTGCACTGTCTCAGCTGTCGTGAAATTTTTACCTCTTTAGCCGACGTTTCTCGACTTAAGATGAACGTCTAGATTATAAGATATATATGGTAATGATTATTGTAAGAAACAGTAACCTTAAGGCTCAAATTGAATTGACGTGAACTGAACTGAACTTACGTAAGGTTTTGAAAGTGAGCACTGCACAGTTTCAGATCCAGCTCCCTTGAAAACGTTTGTGTTTAGACGATCAAGAAGACCGTTTTCATCACAGTGACTACCCATTCCCTAGGCTCACCTCAGAGCATTAATTTTGTGCTGCACAATTCAGATAAAAATAGATATTAGAAAAATGACCTTGCTGTTTCAAACTTTAATTTTGGGCAATAGTTGTGCCTATCGACATCCTTGAAGGAAAAAAAGAGAAAGATAAACATTATTCATTCACTTTGCGGAACGCGCCACGCTTTTTACTTCTACGGGCTATATGAAGTCCTGTTCTACTCGGCTGATGCTTTGATTTGCAATATTGCTGCAACTCTAGTGTTCATTATTTACTGATTTGATTTGATTACTGATTTGTTTCTAAATTTGCCTGCAGTAAATCCGGTCTATGCCCTTGAATAAATAAGTAAAAATAAATAAACTATCTTTACTACCGGAATGAAAATTGTGTTGAATACGTGAATTTTAGAAAATTCTACCATATCCAAAATATTTTTTTGGAAAAAGCATTTCTTTCGGCCATCGTGGAGAAGAGGTGTTTTATTGGTCTACTAGTAGCGTAGCTGCTCATTTTTAGGTTCACTTCAGAGCGGCAGTGTCGTGCTGAACAATTCTATCAATTAAATTAGGATAGGGATAAAGGATAAAGGACGGCGTTATTCAATCCCCCTGGGATGCGCCAGGCATTCTACTTCTACGGGATGTCGTGGAGGCGAGTTGAATGCGTATTTGGCCATACAATGACTTGCGGTGGCCAGCCGATGAACAAGTCAGCGCTTTATCCTTCCCAGACACGTCTGGTACCAATTCGCTGACCCCAGAGGGATGGAAGGCTTGGTTGGCCTGGGCGGGAAATCCGAACCAGGAACCTGGTATGGGGTGCAGGCGACAGCCAGCGTCTCCTCCGACTGCGCTCCACGCACCCATCAATTAAATTAGGTAATAAAAATAAAAATGAAAAGTGAATGAAAGAGAAAGATATGTACCTAACAAAAACATGTACATTTTCGTAGCGTGTTGATGTTTCTGTGCCGCGCGAGGTTGTATGGTTCATTTTTTTTCTGCAAGACGTTCCATAAATGGTACGTATTCAGCCAGCCAAATGTTTATTCCGACAGATGTGCAGAAATCTGATGCAATCTCGGTGACGAACCCATCTAAGATTTTCGAGTTCCTTCTCTTCAAATCTGATACGATGGTGTCCTGTACTTAAAGGACAGAGAGCTTATCACAATTCATATAGTGACAGAATCTTTGAATTCTACCGCAGAATGATCCAGCGACAAGCTGGGTGTCGACCAAAATCCAGCGTTCTTAAACACACTAAGACTAAACGTCACCGCAGTGTTCGGCGAATGCCTTCGTCTGAACAACTTTCGAGAGATAAAGATAAGGATAGCGGACGGCGTTACCCTATCCTCGTTCGGCAGCGCCGAGCATTCTATTGCATGGGATTTTGTGGAAGCAATTTGAATGCGTATTTTGCTCGCGCATTGACTTGCGGTGGCCAGCCGTTAAAGTCAATGCTTTATCCTTTACGGGCAAGTCTGATAAAGGATGGAATTTCTGGTTAGCAGAGGCATTACCTAGAGCAAGCACCTTGATTTGCAATTCACGCAGCAGCTGGAGACTTTTGGTTGTAGCGCTTCATGCCCTGGGTGAAATATAATTCATTATTTGTGCCATTGACAGTTGAATTATTATTAAATTATTGCATTCCCAAAATCCATGTGAAGAGAAGTGCAATCAGAAACGGTATAAAATGATATCCGTATAACATTGGCCAGCGTTCTCGGCACATTACTTAGAACATGCAATAATAAACACCTAGAAATAAATGAAGAACAGGAGGGAGACAATTATCTCTCTATAAGAGGTCTGTCATAAGATCTTGTTATGTATTAGAATTATCTATGAATTGACTTTATTCTCAATAAATGGCTTTAGCTTGTATGAAATAATTGTATTTTTGTCAAGTTTCATATAATCCAAACCTGTTCTATTAACAACTGAATTATGCTGAATCAAAGATTTTGTAGTATTTAATGAAAGTTTTTTTTTACTGGAAAACCCTAAATATTGCCTATCATGCAGGGCTTTCCAGCGAAAAGTAAACACAGCTTCAAAGGCCATAGGATTGTGACTAGGAAAACTGGCAGAGAAGCTCATATGACAGCGCAGGAGAACGTAATTCTTGCCTTATCTAAAGAGCGAGGATTGCTCTTCCACATTACCACATTTTAGATTCAATATGGCTAAATGTCGTAATGGCGAAATACTTATTAAAATTCTGCCGCAAGCTGACAATATCGCTGTTCTATACTTTTCTTGAAATTCAGAACAACAGGTTACAAGAGTGAAAGCATAACACTTTACTTTGATACTTGGATGGAGGTCTTATCAGCGGGACCACAACACTTCCAGACCGCTCGATCTCTGGCAGCTTGCATTCAGTGAGGCAGACTCCGCTCTCTGAAAGATCTTGAGAATGAGTCTGCCCATCGCGTTGGCGGTCGTCCCAGTGGTCTCTTATGCTCTCTGGGGAGCCATTCTGTGACACGGAGACTCCATCTATCGTCCTTTCCTCGAAGCAGGTGTCCGGCCCAGCGATATTTGGACTTCTTCATGTACTGCAGAGGGTCTGTTAACTGCGACTTCTCCCGTAGCTCCGAGCTTCGTAGGCCTTCTTGCCATTGCTGACGAAGGCTTGTCCTCAGAAGACATCTCTCCAGTGCACGATGCGTAGTTTGCATCGCTCTGGCGATTGTCTTGTTGTCGGGCCAGGTTTCCTTCGCGTAACACATCGCAGGAAGTACAGGGGCGTTGAATATCGAGGCCCTTTGGCCGGCATCCTTGACCTAATCGGTGACTTCGCGAATCGAACTGAAGGCTGCCCATGATGCGCGTCTCTTGCGGGAGATTTCAGAAGCAGGTCGTTACCCATGTTCAGCTCTCTTCCCAGATAGACGTAGGAGTCGACCTGTTGCAGAGCGACTCGATTTAACCCTACGAATCCCGCGTCATACCACTGGTTGACCATAAATTGTATTTTGGACATATTCATGTCCAATCCAATCTTCATACCTGCCACATTGAGCTCGTTCCTCGACTTTTGCCGTGCTGGTAGAGATGAGAACAATATCGTCGGCGAAGCGAAGGTTGCTGATCCGTTTACCGTCGACAAGGTAGCCTTTGTCGTCCCAGTTCAAGTCTTTCATGGCATCCTGGAGTGCCGCTGTGAATAGCTTAGGAGAAATCGTGTCTCCCTGTCGTACTCCTTTCCCGATAGGAATTTTAAGCTTTCGATCGAACAGCTGTATGGCTTCGAGGAGCATTCGTCGAGAAGTGGGATGTAGTGCGGTGGTATACCAGCATGCACAAGCGCGTTCAGAATGGCGTTGATTTCCACAGAGTCAAACGCTTTCCGATAATACACGAAGACAAGGACAAGTGGAGGTGGTATTCGTGGCTCCTCTCGATGAATTAGAGACACTTTGATGTTGGTCCATGCAGGAGGAATCCTTGCGAAACACTACTTGCTCCACTGGCTGATACATCCAAGCAACGCTCCATGCGGTTAAGCAATATCTTGGTGAAGATAGATATAGAAAGGCATAATAACCCTCAACAGTTCGCTCTTTGACTGATGAATAAGGATTATGTTACCGGTAAGGCTACAAATAAAAACCAAAACGCGTTCAAAAGTGCAAAGACTTATGAACCAGGGGTGCACATTTAACGGTTAACGATTTAACGAATTCAACGAATTAACGGCTTTTTTTTGTTAAAATCTGGCTTAACGACTTAAGGGGAATTTTTTAGAAATTCAACGGATTTTTTAACGGACTTTTTTCTCAGTGAGTTTATCACATTTGTCCTTAGTCTTCACTAATGTTGCAGGTCTCATCCTCCCGATTAGGACTGTTCCTAAAAAGCTATCGAAATCAGCAAGAATATTTCAATGGTCTCATGAATTTGTTTTGAATTTTTGAAATTAAAAAAATGCATTTCGGGGCGCGTGTAGCGCAGTCGTAAGAGATGCCGGCTGTCGCGTGCCCCGATACTAGGTTCCTGGTTCGGATTTCCCGCCCAGGCCAACCAAGCCTTCCATCCCTTCGGGGTTGGTGAATTGGTACTTGTCTCTTGTTCATCGGTTCGCCACCGCAAGTCATTGTATGACCAAATACGCATTCAAATCGCCTCTACGACATTCCATAGAAGTAGAATGCGTGGCGGGGATAGTGATTGAGTAATGCCGCCCTTTATCCTTCTATTCTTTGATGTATTTTAGACCTAGAAAATTCTTCGCCGAGCCCCCAATCACGCCAACGAATCCACAAAGGTACTGGTCTAGCCTCCTCGTAAGATATGTCTACCCTCACCTGGCAATGCTTATCCAAGAACACTTTTGGTTCGCCACCTGTAACAGTCCCGACGGAAAGAATGTTTTCGGCCGCTGCGCATATTTTAAACGATTAGGAAAACGCTAATAACAAAAATTGGGAAAGTTCCTTTTTCTGAACGTTAACAGGTTGACGACGTATCACACGTTCTGGCAGTGTGGGGCCGTGTGACACTATGTCGTGTCACGGTCTCGACGTTGCAAAAAATGGATTGGTCCCACACACCAGGTACTCGAAAATCGTGCGCTCGACAACGTGTTAACATTCCACTGATAGGCTTTTAGTTGTATCTTTATTAAATCTTTCTGTAATTAATGGGGTGATGCCCGTATCGAGATTGTATATGCTCGGAGAACAGTCACTCAAAACGGTTTCGCAAATAACTGAGAAAGGGGGAACTCCGGGTTTTGCCTGATGACACATTTTAAGATGCCATGTCGGTAATCACCTTGATACATAATTCTATGATACCTGTCTTATTCCACACCCTGTAGATAATTTGTTGCTGAAAGATTATTTATTTTTCTGTGTTTGATGAATTGTTCATTTTATATTGCAGTGTTACACTCCATTCCTTGAGCTTTAGCTGTTAACCTATCGAAGTTGGAACGTATAAAACGTATGAGGTTTTCCTTGATTTTTTTCACTTAAAAGAATGGTTTGCAGCTAATTGTACTTTTTAACGAAATTTAGCGACTTACCGGAAAGTTAACGAAAATTTTCGTTAAAAATTTTCGTTAAAAAAATTATCGCACAGAATTTTGTGTGTACTGACAACTTTGGGCCATTACCCATCTAAACGTTCGCGGATGCTATTGGTTACCCAGGCTTCAGTTTTGTAGTGAACTAACAGCACGGATAAAATTTTTGGTCATCTTGTGTGCCGAACTATAAATTTACGAGAAATTTGTTAATGTTTTGTGCTGCTGAAGGTCCCTTTAACGCCATACTTTCTCTGGCTATCGCTGTCGTTCTGAACCGTGAAGTGAAATCCTGCAGGAAGTGTGGTCAAGCGAGCGGTCGACAAGAGTTAATGGAAACGGGCGCTCGAGCGAAAATCCTGTCCCCTCGGAACGGTGGTGTCGGCTGGACATAAGGTCGCGTGCAGCTGCCTTCCGCTTTTTCTTGAGCCAACGTCTCCTTTATCCTTCGAATAATTCGCTTTGTTCTACTATTTGGATAAAGATGCAACTCCTGCGCTATTGAATCCGCTTTGGAGTGCGCCACGCATTCTGCCTTTGAATATCTTGCACTTCGGATCTGTACTCGCTCTGAACGCTGACTTAAGAGCCCATCAAATGAGCGTCTCTGCAACTTATTTTCCTCAGATGATGCTTGTGGCAGATCCCCAATTTCTAGGAATTGCCGCCATGTAGTGAAGCAGAGCATCGGAGCGATTCGCGGCATGGATCAGATCAACACATTTTGCCGACTTCGCCACACACGATAAAATTGTGCTCTAAAAATAACCGCTGAGTGGCCCTCAGACTTTCTATAGCTGCTTTTCAACATGTTCTTTAACAACAAGGTTTGTTAAGGAAGTATCATGATGTGTATAAAGATGATGGGCGTCATTAGTCAACTTCTTTAGGATGCGCCACGCATTCTAATTCTAGGTGTTGTTGTGGAAGTGTTTTGAAAGTGTATTTGGCCTATCGGCGCATGGTAGCGAAGTCAGAGGAGGCGCGTTGTCCTCTAAGCGTTCTTGGTTCGGGTCCCGCGCAGACAAACCAAGTCTTCTATACCCGCGGGATCGGTGAATAGAAGGAATAGTAAGAAAATCAGGGTTCAGCCTTGTAAAAAACCAGGGCACAATTTTTCTTGAAGAAGGCTGTTGCGCTGCTAAATAAAGCATTCACAGAGGACTTTTTGCACCTGTCACTCGGGTCGTTTGCCTCCAAAGCCAGTAAAGCTATTGCAGAGGCGTCCTAAAATCCAATTCCCATCCAGTTTCAGATATCTCTTGCTCTTGAAATTTTGTCTTGTTCTATTCCATTCTATGTGTTCTTCTCAGTCAGAATCGGTTTGCGGTTTTTTGTTATTGTTGTTTGCTGATTGACTGTCACGATTTTTCAAAACGTAGACCCAGAGCTACGTCCAGAATATATCCAATTTTTCAAAACGTAGACCCAGAACTACGTTCAGAATAAATAAGCGTTAAAAAAGGTTCTACCCTTTCTGGAAGTGATAAAACACTGGCTTGTACATATCCACCGCAAGTCGTTGTATGGGCCGAATACGCAATCAAATCACCTTCACATCTCGTGAAGTAGGATACGTGGAATGGAGTGACATCGTCCTTCACCCCCTCCCCCCTTGGAAGGCTTGGTTGCCTTGAGCGGGATTTGATCAAGAAATAAAAGTAAAATAACTGAAATCGTTGTTAGGTTCACTTTGCGCCCAAGCAAACCAAACCACTCATCGCTCACGTTTGCTGGCACACGTGCCAGGCCAACCCAGCCTTCTCTCCGGGGTCGGTGAATTGACGTCAGAGTTTAGCCTGGGGAAAAATGACGCAATGCTTTGTCCATAGCCGGTAGGGATGACAGACAGCTGTAATAGTGAAATACGACACTCCATCAGTTTGCATCCATAATGTAAGACACGTGGCACCTCTCAAACAGGTATATTTGTACACATTTATTTTAGTTAAATTGAAATTAATATTTATACATTTCAGCTAAGTTGAAATAAACAATTAATTACGATTTTCTATTATCAACGATCCCCTATTGCGGTTTTCTTTCTTGTTATTGTCTACCGAACTGCGCTTTGCTTTCACCGTATTTGCGTTTAGCCAGAGCTTTGAATTTCTGTCAATGAATGAAGAAAATCGATGGTCCTCAAAGTCATCCCACAACATTTGTGCTCTGCTGTGGGAGCACTAGTCACCGACGACCTAGGAGTCCTAACTTCGCTATGTCTGCTCTTCAATCCGCCAGTAACGATACTCTCCATTACTGACTACTGACGGGTAAATCGATGAAAAGGCTCTCGACTCGAGCTATCAGCGGCTCAAAGCAAACTCAAATGCGTAGGCATTCGCTAGTCGTCGCCTCGTCCGCGACGTCTCCAGCACTCCAAAGCAGCTCCAGGGGCGCGTCGTTTATTGCGCATTCTGAAAGGGTCGATTAAGGTAGTTCTTCGTCCTTTGTATCCTTTGAGATCAGAAGCCGACATTTAAGCCCTCGAAACAAAGCAGGTGACAACTCTCTATTCAAAGTCGCATTCGCAGATGCTTTTCCACTGGTTACCTGAAACACGCATGTTGGCAGTGTGCACCAGCTTGCCACTTCCGAAGACCCGTGAATCATCATCATCCTCACCTATTACATGGTATACCCAATGTGTTTAACAGCAGCACTACGAGGCAACAGAAGGAAAATGCAACAAATAAATTTGGATGAATAATAAAACAGAAACTATTGTGTGAAAAGAGGTAAGGGACACAAATAAACAAACAACGCTTAGCAGAGAAGGGAAACATTCTGCAACGGCGAGCAACAGTCACAGGTTTTAAATTGAGAATTCTTTCGTTGAAATAAACGAAATCTGTCGCAGCTCAAAGTGATTATCTTCTTGCCAAATTTGGTACTAAATAAGTCGTCGCAGCAAGGAGAAGGTCATGAACGGCAGGAAAATAAATTTTGATAAGGTTTAGAAATTTTAAAATTCTACTGGGCAGCACTACCTGTGCCTTGGGACATCATTAAGCGAGACTCGGCGACGGTTTTGGGTCAGGTCACAGTAATTAAGACCCCCTTAATTGCGGCACTGGCTTTCAGGCTTCCACCTATTTTTGAATGGCGATCGCATGCCCAATGGTAGATATAGGATGATGCTAAGAGCCTCTTTAAATTTTGGTGAGAAAGTCTTTACTTTTGACAAAGTTATCATGATGCGACGTAAAAAACGCGTTTTTGCGTCGCAAACGTCAATTGGTTTTAGCGACGGTACTGTAGTAGCTTTTGCTTTAATTTTTCTAATTTTTCTAATCCTTAATAGATAGATATGGCTAACGACCTAGCACCAGAGCTAAGCAGGAGAAAACGACCGTTTTCGGAGCTTTCAAGAGTGTTGAAGAAGTCGTGAAGAAGACGAAGAACGTCCGACTCCGTGCCCACTATTCGACTCCATCGTTCTTCCTGCGCTAACATACGCCTGGAGACTTGGGTCAGACCAATGCCGGATCAGCGTGGAATTAAGGGGATGATACTGGGTGTGACACGGCTCACGCGAGTGAGAGGAGGCCTCCGGAGTTCCGAGCTTCGCCGACGTTCGAAGATCAGAGACGTTGTCGCATGGGCCAAGTCGTCGAAAATTAGGTGGCCGGCCACGAAATGCGCTTCGGAAACACCCGCTGGTCATGTTAGGAGAATACTTCACAGAAAAGTCCGTTCACGGCCTTCACAGAGAAGTCCGACCTACGCGTTGGTCGGACTTCTCTGTGAAGGCCGTGAACGAACGATATGACGCTCTTCGTGTCCCTGGAAGGAAAAGGATCCATTGGAGCACTCTGGCACGCGACAGGCACGAATGGAGTTGATAGCGCTGGCTTAAGCAGCTCGATGATCAACGGGATGGTAAGTGACACAGGTGATATCGTTGACAGGTGTCAAATTCCATGCAAACAGAGATTCTATCAATCGAATGAAGATCGCGACTTCTTGTAAGAGGGAATGGCGCCATCTTTTTTGTGATACTAAAAGTTGCCGCCTTTGTGCTCTTTAAAGCAAACTTCAAACCATTGTTTTTCCTCGAGAAATAAGAATTTTATAAAATTTCAAACAAGGTGTCAACTTATTGGGTAGGAGAATGCAAACTTTGAAGAAAGCTCTACTAAGATTTTTCTTGAACAAAAAATTTAGTCCATCCATTTGAAGAATGTCTAGCTTAATGCAGAAGAAGTTCATTTCGTTTTGTTCGTTTCGATTTCATAAGTCTTAGGCTAGCTTGTCTGATCTGATTTTAAAAGGGTCCGTTTGACGCGTCCAATTTGAGTTCGAAAGTGTCCAGTGATAACTGTCCAATCCGACGTGAAAATGGTATATATTATGTATTCGCTAATTCGAAGGCACTTGTGGAAGTCAAGTGGATCAAGAAAGCGCCTCAGTGAGGTCGCGCTTCAGTACCATCTATTCTCATGAAGTTGAAAAGTGGCACCTTCGCTTTCGTCTTGACGACACGAATGCGAAATTCTTAGAATTTGAGGGCAGATCTACGTCGCACAGATTCGGTTTTAGTAAAATTCAGAAAATTTTGAGTTGCGTTCTATGCTCTGTCCGCAACAAAATCTGCCAAATTGGGACCGTGTTCATCAATCCCAGGGTAAGAGTAAAGAAATGCCTGTGGGTATGCTGAGATGCCTACGAGGATCGTGTCGAGTATCCTCCACCTAGCTCTAACCCGCGAATGCCCGTTTAAAGTACTTGATGATTGTCAAAATCGTGGGGATGTTTTCTCCTTCCATATTGTATCCCCACGGCTTTGGTCGTTGATGAAACAGTTTCCTGGATGCTTGGTGAATTTTTGGTGATCTTGAAGTGTACGACTCATACCACTGGTCCTGAATTCCGTAGTCGAAAGCCATAGCCAGCGACAACAGCAGAATCGTCCTGTGAAGCCGTCAAGAAACTGACATCACTGTGCCGGCAATTTAATGAGACAAGTCGTCGCCGTCTCTGTCAGGTGTTTTTGTCGTTCCCACAGCTACATCTTGGCTTCAGAGTGAGCGACAGGCCTGTCTGCCTCTAGTAACAATTTCTCCAGGCGTTCGCAAGACCTGCATCCCTATTTCGTATATGGAGCATGGTGCTTTCACGTTGTTCGACTTTTGCGGACCGAAATAAATTATTTAAAACCGCTGTTGAATCGTTGCGTTCTATCCAAAGTGCAACGGCCATTGAAATTAAAATTCCATCAAGCGCCGTTTTTCCTGAAAATTTCTACATTTTCTGATCGATCGCAAGTGATGAATAATGCTGAGTCGAATTGCAGAGGAAATTGCCCCATCGGGTGAACCCGCAGATTAGGCAGGAAGCGCTTTCAGTGGCGCTTCCACGGACCACCCCTTACTTCTGCCCATAAATGTTTCTTCTGACCTTCTGCTTTCTCTATTCAGGTTTTAATGCATCCTTAGGTAGATTACACCTGGTGTATTTGTTTTTTCTCAATAACATGTAGTATTTACCGCACTATGTTAAAATTTTAAAGAAGACTGGAGCATAGCGTTGTTTTCTTCTCTCTCTACTACATGGAGCGTAATATAGTCAGCTATTCAGTGGAAATTTTTTAAAAAGTGTACTGAACAAAAAGTTACACATCGAGCTAGCTGCTCTACTTGTACAGCTTTTTCCCTGCTTAGGAGTACAAAAGGTTCGCAGTACATACAGTGTACAGTATGGTAGGACGATCTATAGGTTCCTCACTACTGGTACTTCCTTAGTGAAACGGTCCCCCATTACTGGTACTGGTTCCCCTCAATGATTCCCGTCTTAGCGGACGACGTCTTCGACACGCATTCTGAATCCCCAGGCACATTGGACGACATCTTCGGCACGTCTACCTGAACCCCCAAACACGTTGAGCGACGTATTTGACACATCTTCTGAGTCCCAGCCACGTCATGCGAGGTATCCCGCACGTCTTCCGAATCCCATGGCACGTAGATGACTTTGAGGCATTTTCCCCTATTTTCTCCACCCCCCCCCCCCAAATTTCCCCCTATTTTATCATTTCTGCCGCGCGCCGATCGATGGTATGACTCATCGCTTGGCGCGTTATTATATAGTATGATACTTCCAAGGCTCAAGTTTCGGACCGCCTGAACGCCATCCACAGAAAATCGATAATTTGATCAATATCGATTGATGGCGATCGATAATTCAAAAACGAACTTCAGATTCGTGTTCAGCAACCGCGGTTACCCCAGGGCTGAATTTTCCAGGCAGGTAGAAGACGTCTGGGTATTTTCCGCTATTTTCCCGCCCGTATTTTGATCAGTATCAATTGATGGCGATCGATATTAAAAAACTAACTTCAGATTTATTTATTTATTTATTTATTTATACGTGGATATCCACGCAAAAAAAATAGGACAAACAGAACATGCACATTAAGAACCAGAACAGAGCGAGTAAAAATATACTGCTAGGTATAAGCGACAGACAGCGGCAACAATTAGAAGCAAACTACTAAGAAACATCCTGGAGATACCTGTCAATAAGTCTTTTGTATTGCCTTAGCGATTTTGGTAAAATGTTTTTCTTCGAAAACTTGAAATTCGGTTCCAGCTCGGTCTGTGAAAAACGTAGACCTTATATTACTTCTAGCTTTTGGAATCTGGATCTTCATCTGACCACCTCTAGTATTAGAGCAAGATAGTGAATGAAATTCCTGAAGAGGAAGATCCAACATGCCATTAATCAGCCTATATATGGTGATTAGATCATATCGTTTCCTACGAAAAGCAAGGGTGCGTAAATTGAAGAGTTTGTTTCTTTCAAGAGCCGATGGAATGTTAGCATAATTACACCCATGTACTCTTATCCAGCGCTTTCTTGTAAAGCTATTTTGTACAGATTCCAATCTAGAGATTTCACGCTTGCATTTAGGACTAAATACTGTGGTACATATTCAAGTACAGGCCTTACATATGTTTTGTATGCGAACACCATGTGAACGACCGAATTTGTTTTCAATGATTTAAAGATATTGGCACGATTCTGTCAGCTTTCTTAGCCGCATCTTCGCAATGTTGCCTGAAGGAAAGCTTTGTGTCTAGAATGAAACCTAGGTCCCGCACAGTAGGTGCACTACTGAGTGGCTGATGATCAAGGTGATAGACTTTTCTATTGACGTGCTCTCAAATGTGAAATACTTTCGACTTTTGACCGGGTAATGGAAGATTCCACTTAGCTGACCAATCAGCAGTTGAATTTATTGCAGATTGAAGGGCATTGTGATCTTCCTCATTCACAATGTTTTTGTATATTTTGATGTCATCAGCAAACATTTTGCAGGTGACACCGTGTTGATCAATTAAGGAGGGAATCCCACAAGTATATATATAATAAAAAGAATTGGAGAAAGGGCGCCACCCTGTGGGACACCACTAGTAACCGGGTATGATTCAGAAAGCGATTCGTTGACTCTAACTTGGAAGGACCTGTTTGTTAAAAAAGTTTTTAACCCAGTTAATTATTCTAGTATGGACAACTATCCTTACAAGGCTAAAGATCAATTTACTGAATGGAACTTTGTCGAAAGCTTTCATAAAATCAAAATAGATGACGTCTACATTAATCTTTTGATCAAGAGCCTGTGTCCAGTCATTCAGTGCCGACAGCATTAATGTCTCGGTAAACCTACCAGTTCGGAAGCCGTGCTGATTTTTGGGAATAAGCGAATTTGATTCAAGGTACGCAACAAGAGCTGTTTTGAGCTTTCTTTCAAATATCCTTTCGAAAACCGAGGTGATGCTTATAGGACGGTAGTTTGCGGCCAGATTGTAGGGTGCTTTCTTTGGGATCGGAGTAATGAACGAGTGTTTCCAACGAGCAGGTACTTCACCTAACATGTAGCTGGCGTTAAATATATGCTCAAGCGGGTAAGATATGGCAATGGCAACTTTCCGAATAAAATATGATGGTACATCATCTGGAGTAATGGTGTAGTTCGCGGGCAAAGTAGATAGGTCCTTAAAGATCTCCTCCTTGTAAAACTACATTGAATTTTCCATAAGGTATGGAGGGTCCTCACTCTCCAAGTGATCATCACTGACTGTGCAATCAGAAAATGATTTTTGGAAATGCTTAGCTAGCATCGATGCCTTTGATAACTCCGTTAATGCAGAAAGACCCGCCTCATCCTTTAAAGTAGGGATCCTTTCAGGTCGCTTCAGTACGGAATTTAGTAATGTGTAAAACTTTGATTTGCTTGAACCTTCAAGAATTTTCCTCTCTACATATTTTTGGTATCTGCTTAAAAGGCGTTCAAATCTATCGCTTAAATTTTTAAAACGATCGATATTATTAGAAATTATTAGAGTTAGGATAGTAGTAATAATTGAACCACATTTTTTCTCTCTGCTCAAAAAGCCTTGCAAGATTTGATGGAAGTTTCCCATAACTCAATGGAATTTTTTCAATGGGAACAAATCTCTCAATACATTCGTGCAGAATAGATAAGAAATACTCATACTTGTCGTTAACATTAGGGTATCTTCCAAGGAGTGCTCTCCAATCCAGGGACAGTAAGAATTGGCATATTCGATCATAGTCGGCCTTGTAAAAGGATTTGCGAAGTCGATAGATTCGTGTTCAGCGACCTCGATTGCCCCATGGCTGAAGATTCCGGGCAGGGAGAAGACGTCTGGGTATTTTTCGCTATTTTTGTGTCGTAATTTTCCTCCATTCCCCCCTCCTCTCCGATTTTCCCCCTATTTTATGGCTAATTTCTGCTCGTTAGTATGACTCATCGCTTAGCGCGTTATTATAGAGTATGATGATAAGAGCACACACACATATAGCCTAACGAGGGATATGAGAACGTGAGCGGAGGTTTGTAAGCGGTGTCGCAGCACCTGTTACAATTTTTTTTCGTCATTTGATTCAAAGACGATGTCAAACTCAACTTTTTAATATGCTGTGTAAGGAAGGAGAACGTTTTTAGAACATCGTGGAAGACGATCAGTTAATATGCGCAACCAACTTTCACGCGCTTCATGCGGTTTTTTATCTGCAGAAGTCTTAAGATCTATTATTTTCACCTTTCTAGAGTGACTCAATTTTGAGGAATTTCAATCATCATTTATGCTATGTTTCGCTATGCCTGTATTGTTTTCAAAATTCTGTGTATTCTACTGTATATAAAGGAGTAGTGTGTGTGTATGTGTGCGTGCGTGTATATGTATGTGCGTATGTGTGCGGCGTGTGTGTGTGTGTGTGTGTGTGTGTGTGTGTGTGTGTGTGTGTGTGTGTGTGTGTGTGTGTGTGTGTGTGTGTGTGTGTGTGTGTGTGTGTGTGTGTGTGTGTGTGTGTTTCCGTCCGTCCATCATAACTGTAGTGGGCGCTGTGTCTTGGCAGTTGATGCCGACCCGGTAACTTTAGCCCTTAGGTAACCAAGGTCGCTGAACATGAAACTGCAGTTTTTTCTGAAGTCGATCACCATCGATCGATATTGATCAAATTACCTATTTTTGTTGCTCGCGGATGTCGTTCATTTTTGCTGTTTCTCCCGAACTTGCTGCATCTGCGTGGTTAAGGTGCTCCTGCTGCGGAAACCATGGCATAGGTTGCAGTTAAAATTGATGATGAGAAGTTATTACTACGGCGAAGCAGTTGATAAGCCGTCGGTGCGGCCGAGAGGCCGCTCTGATGGCTGGTAGTGTTATGAAAGTACAACTCGAAATTTTATGGAAATGTGCTCTCCAGAACAAGGGATGGCTTCGTGAAATTCACTTCTACTACTCCAAGGAGGAGCCAAAGGTCTAGCTCCTTTACTTCTAGAGCCTTACATACGTATCTTTGAAGAGAGCTGTACATTTAATTGATGGTGAACTTTTTGACGCAGCGAGGCGTCGCCCCTTTTATGCTATCAGTAGGTTGTTTTAAGTGACTGTGTTGTGACTCTGATTTCTATACACCTTAATATAGTGTAGTGAAAAACTAAGTAAAGTAAATGAATAAATAAATAAAAGCAATGAATGAATATTTGTTGTAAATGTGCCCCGCTCTTGTAAATAAATACTTCCCCTCCGAGCTTCATCCGTTCTAGGTTCTAGTACTCGAATTTGAAAATTCTATTTTATTCTGCGTACTGGGTCGTAGCGCCAGCGCCTTCAGAAAATTTGAATTTTGAGATATATTATTTTCCTCAATCTTTTTGCTAACACAGAATTTTGGCCTACTCGAGCTGTGCTAGCTTCAATTCCAGTAAATTTCATTTTTTTGCGTTGCTACACAACCAACCATTCTTTTTTAATTCCTAACCGTGTTATGTTATGGTTCCTAGCTGAGTCAAACATAAACATAAACATTCTCCCAATTTTCATGCATGTCGCTTTGAAAGCGTTATTTTCTCGGGTCTCATATTAGGTTGTAACGAATTAAATGGCACTGGCTCGCGCCATTTTTTTGGCGCGTCTTTACGCGTTTGATCAAGAACAAACCGTAACATGTGGCATATCATTTAGAAGCGCAAACTTTGTTCTACCGGTGAGTACCAAATTTTCTATGTAAAAGTGGGAAAACTTTAGAGTTTTATTGACTTTTTTGCAGATCGACAAAAGGGTAATCCGAGGCATTTACTTGTATGAATTCAAGCTGGCCACTACAGCTAAGGAGGCGGACGAGAAGATCAACGCCGCATTCGGTCAAGGATGTTCCACAATTCGGACGGCGCATCGTTGGTATCAGAAGTTTCGGAATGGAGATGAGAGCTTGGAAGAACATGAAGGTCGTGGGAGGCATAGTGATGTTGATGAGGACAAGCTGAGAGACGTGGTAGAGGAGGATCCACACAAAGGTACCAGGGAGATAGCGAAGGTTCTTGGCGTCAGTCACAACACAGCTGCTCGGCATCTGAAGGAAATTGGAAAGACCAAAAAGCTGGAAAGATGGGTGCCTCACGAGCTGTCTGAGGAGCAAAGAAACCGACGATATGAGATCTCGTCCGCACTGCTTCTACGGAACGAAACGGACCCATTCCTTGATCGCATCGTAACCTGTGACGAGAAATGGATAATGTACGACAACAGGCGACGATCGGCACAGTGGGTGGAGAGCGATGAGAGCCCCAAGGTTTTTGCGAAGCCGGAATTGCACCAAAAGAAAGCAATGGTGACACTATGGTGGTGTTCGCTGGGAATTATTCACCACAGCTTCCTCCCTCCCGGTGAATCCATCACGGCAGAGAAGTACTGCATTGAAATTGAAGAAATGATGAAAAAGTTGAAGGATATCCGGCCGGCCTTGGTAAACCGAAGGCGAGTTCTCCTTCTGCACGACAATGCTCGCCCCCATGTAGCACGAATGACGTTGCAGAAATTGAATGAGCTCAGCATTGAAACTCTACCACATCCTCCGTTTTCTCCCGACCTCTCCCCAACAGACTACCATTTCTTCAAGCATCTTGGCGACTTCTTGGTAGGGAAAATATTCAAATACCAACAGGATGCCGAAAGTGCCTTCGAAGATTTCGTCAATTCCAGAACTTCTGATTTTTATGCTACTGGGATAAAAAAGCTTGTGTCACGTTGGCAAAGATGTGTGGAATCAGAAGGTTTTTATTTCAATTAATAAACTTGCCTACAAGCCGAGATATTAACTGTTTAAATTTACAGTGGTTCAGTGCCATTTATTTTGTTACAACTAATAGAAAACGTTCAGAAGGGAAATTTCAACGTGCACAAAAGGAAGTCAAAAATGTTTTTCGGCAGTTGAAGAGATCTTGTTGCCTAATTATTCACATCTGGAAAATTCTTAGCAGTGCATTTCATTGACTTTATTATGATAAGTGTAAAAGATCCTACGTTTATGGAATGTTTAACCTTAGTTAATCATTAAAATATAATTATTGAAATTTAAAAGCCAGAAATAGCGCAAACATACAGCCCGATCTAATCGGCAGTTTCTTTATTTCGACTTGTTGAACGTGATGGGTGAAGAAATGAAGACAACGGATAAGTGGACTGCTATGAAACATTTTGCCTCACAGTGTAACACCGACTTCCACCACTTTGATTTACATTTTGAAGTTAAAAAAACCCAAATATAATGAGTGAAGGGGTCCAGCAATTCTGTCGGGAGCGCCAGCCCATGTGAGCCAACATCGCCGTCATGTTCGAGTGCTTAAGCGCCCTAGAGGACATTGTCGCATGGACAACGACAGGGCACTCAATTAGCACTTTAGTGGCTACCCTGTCATTCAAGGATTCCCACTGATTATGTTTCTTTCATGAGTGGAATGGAAAACCATTTCGGCTGGTAGCTGTCGGACCCAATTATTCCATACCGCATCCCATCCATAAGACCCCGAGATTCTGCATGGTGACGTTTTCTCCATATTGAAAGACTAACTCATTCGCTCTGAAACAAAATCGTCCTTCAATTGAACGCCTATAATATTGCACAGAGCTTCGTGAATGTTGTTCATTTGGACGAACGTCGCCCGAGGGCTTGTAAAGCCTTCGTCATCGGCTGGAGGATGCTAGCTATATATTAACAGCTGACGTCACTCGCTGGTTTGAAGAGACCTTTTTGAGAATATGCCTAATGTTCTTCACTATAGGAGCCATTTTTTGTCTTTTTAGACGATTTATTGCCTCCTTCTATTATACTATAATTAGGCAAATTTCAGCCGTCATCTGCAGCGACTCGTGCAAATCTAGTGGTTTTGATCTCGCAGCTTGTTTGCTCTTTGCCGATGTTATTTTTGAGCACAGTTTGCGTATATGAAGGCTTCAATACTATGGAGAACCATGAAAATTTGTTGTAGTGACTGATGCTCAGCATCCTCAACTCAAGTACAGCAACGAGCTGGAAGAAATTCAGTATTTAAGCGTGTGCGAAACCTGCTCTTGCCCATGTGCAGTTTTTGAAAAACTACAACGTAAGCTCAAGAAAACCGTAAGCGGTGTGAGACCTGAAACAGGAGAAGAGAGTAGGTAAAAGAGGATAAAGGATGGTGTTAAAAATTCCTTTTTGAGGTCCGCCACGTATTCCTCTTCTGCAGAATGTCGCGGAGGCACTCTGTATGCGGATTTGGTCAGTTCAATGACTGGATCTGTCTTAATCGGAGAAGGGCACATAGTGATTCAGGTCTCCAATCTCGTGTTTCAGTTTTTAGTAGATCTTCAGGAGCTGTTCCCTGGGGCGGGTATTATTTAAATCCAGTGGATGTGGTAGTATGACATGGGATCTTGTACACAGTTGACACTTTAAGGTAGCCCCGTCCCGACTAGGATAGATCCTAATGACTTGCAGAGGAAAATCTGTGTACAACGGGTGGCGTTTCAATCCGGAGAAACTGAACTTTCTCTTTGCAATCAAATATATTAGCAAAATACAAATACAAATAAAACAGAAACTTTTTGCACCCAAATAGAGGAATATCTCAATAGTAAAATTCCTCAATATATCCTCAGCCGCAATGATAGCTCCATCCCTAGCCTAAAGCGCTCGTCCGCTCTCCTTAAAAGAGCGCTGTCCGTATTTGTGAGTGCTGTTTCAATAGCGGTGCAAGGAGATGTGGAATTAGGGAGCCTCGTCTTGTTAGCGACCCCTTCGACTACGCTCCAAAGTGATAGTCCAGGGGATTCAAATCCGGGCTCTTCGGAGCCTATCGGATGATTTTTGGTATGCTATGTATGTACCTTTGGATCACGCTACGTTTTGAAATTGTCCCTTTTTTGCAGACATATCCAAGGAGTTTCGTCCGCACATCAAAAGGTTGTATTCATGAATTCTTTTTTTTTCGTAGGGACGAAATATATTAAGTAAAAAAAGGAATCACAGTAGATGGATGTTTTATTCTTCTTTCGCTTCCAATCTGCTCTGTCTTGAAAGTTCCTTCTGCTGGGACCACACTGACGATCCAGCACGCTGCTCTGCTCCAGAAGTTGTCCGAAGGCGTTTCCCGAAACGTTTGAAGCGCGACATAGATTGTCTACATGGTGCGGCGTTTAAATCTGGACGAACTAAACACTCTCCTCTCAAACAAATTTAATAACGCAAAATACAAATGAAATAAAAAATGACATGACATTGTAACGAAGGTGGGCAACAATAGGAGGTGGGAACGTGTCAGGCGATCAGATCACATCTAATGGACATATCGTTCAGAGAAGAAGTTTACGATTGGTACCCCGACTATCTGACGAGGGTTGGTGCTCTGCTTGGTTGTGATTGGCCGGCACGCTGCCGTCTCCCAATGCTGCCCACAAGTGCTCCTTGAAGTCCAGCACTTTTGCCTATCAATATGTTGATTCGAATCTGCTAGTCTCCTGTGAAATTCCGAAATTTTGGCTTGAACCTGGTGAAATTCGTAGATACAATCACATTCCACTGAATGTCTTTTATGTCCTTGTTATGCAACCTCCACAAATACTCCTCAGTCACACAAGTTAAGAATTTCGTTCGATTTCGTTGCGTGCTGCTGGATCGTAGAATAGGGATGGTTAAGTTTTTTTTTGTCGAGAATCCCACTGAATCGCTCGCGTTTTGGTGGGGCTCACCACCATCTTCTTCAGTTTAAAACTGATGACGTGCGTGCAGGAAACTGGAGCACTTGAAGTTGTTTGGCGAGCTTCAACCCTTTTTTGTAACTCATTGCAGTACGCCTGGAAACTTGTTCGTTAAAAGACGCAGTTTTCAAATATTACACAAATAGGCGAAACACACGTGAGCAGAACAGAACATGAATTGAGCCAAAAGTGACACAAAATCAGTTCCGCAGAAAAGGTACAGCAAAAGTTGGCGTTTCGAGTATTGGCAAAAGTGATTTCTCCGAAAGTCTGCATAATGTTGAAAGTGCTCAGTGCTTTTTCGAAGCGATTTATTATTTCATTCTCGGAAAACTATATATTCAAACAAAGTGTTGTCTACCCTTACAAAAAAACTATTTTGTAGTTAACCTCGCAAATATCCTTTCTGTTTAATAATATTTCTGGCTTGTAGTTGAATATAGCGGAAATTTTTCTTCAGCAGCTACCCAGCTCTTCCGCAAGTCGTCATGCGTGCTCTCAGGCTGCTTTCAGGGTCGAAGAGCCCACGTTGGACTACATAGTGCTTCTGTGTTTTTGAATGAAGCCGGCCGCAGAGCCACCAGGGCAATCGGCCCGATTACTCCGCAGACTCAGTGAATTGAGCTCCTTGTGAAGTCTACTATCAACAAACTCGTAATAGTCGTTAGAGCGAGGAGTGAGCGTCGTCTGTCTGGAGACGTTGCTACCCATCCACAGGAACTGGCGACGGCTTTGTCCACTCCACTCCGCCGTGCCTTTAGGGATCTCTTAACTATTGCGCTTGATCTTTAAGATCAAATTTTTACTTGGAGATTCTGACGCGATCCAGTGGCATTTACAGAAAACATCGCTCAGCAAGGAAATTGTTCACATTCGCCTCCTGATGTATTGAACCCCCGCTTCATACTTACACTAGTTTTGGATGATTTATTGTCCATTCTCTTAAGACTCCTTTTTCCATTTCCCATTCCGCGAAGTCCGTCCTTAAATCCTCGGTGGATATTCCTGTGCTGGTGTTGTCGCTTTGCGAGAGACAGATTCATTGTGCTTTCCTCTGCGAAAACTTACCTACCCTGGTGAACAACTTTGTTTGCAGTATTTGAAAATAAAACAAATGAATAAACAGCAGAAGCAAATAAATAAAGCAAATAATAAATAAAGCCCCTCTAGTTCTACCAGGAGGGTCATAATTGGAATAACTTATCCTAGATACAGTGGTGAAACATTCTTATTATTTTGCATTTAAAGACGATAAAAAGTTCAACCATCTTTAGTTAGATTGCACACGCGTTTTTCTCGGGCCATAGCGACTTAATGGAAAGCTTTTGAATTAGCTAGGGTCTAGGACCTGCGTAGCTAAACGACAAACCACTTAGGCGACAGTAGGTAGACGTCGCTCCTCTTCGAGCAAGCCTTACGAGCACTCAAAGTCACGGAATCAATACCCAGACTCGTACCCTAATTTTATACTGTGCTGTAGATGCTTTACATGTTCCTGCTCCTTTAACGACATCTCGTCGTAAAGGAATCGTAGGTTTTCCAATCTGTTGTTTTTCGTATCCACTTCTAAACTAAAAATTTCGCTTTAAAAATTTTATCTTGACTCTACACTTGTCTACATACTTTTTCATTTGATTCGATCAATTGCCCGAAGCGCTGGCCAGAGTGAAGCCACTAAAAATGTTGGTCAACAGCTTATCAAGGTCACACTGTAGATGAACATCGTTATGCCAAGATTTATGAAAGACCGAAGTTGAGCGGGCACTAATCAATCTTTTTTCCTGGAAGTTGCTTTCGTCGTAGAATCAAAAATGAGCTTAGATTAGAAGGATTTTGAATTCTTCTAGGCTTGCTTTTCGAGCGAAATCTCACAGTTTTCTTTGATTTGACTTTGCTGGCAATATATATTAACTTGCCTAGTAACGAATCCTTTCGGGATTCGCTACTACGCATTCTACAAGCTATCGTGGTGGCACTTTGAGTGCATGGCGATGGACAGCCGATGAACAATTCAGCGCTCTATCCTTCCTGGGCAAGTCTGGTGCCAGTTCACCAACCTCGAGGGGATTTATTCGGATTTACCGCCAAGGCAAACAATTCGTTGGCCTCGGCGGGAAATCCGAATCAGGAACCTGGTATCGAGTGCACGCGACGACCGGTACCTCCTCCCACTGCGCTACACGCTTCCGAGATTGAATATACTCCCATAATATTAACCAGAGGTCGGATTCATCAACGACTTACATAACTTTATCAGAAAATTCACAGCTGAAAACGCAGATAACGCGTCTTACCATATCGCTTGATAAGCAGCGCTATCAGGGATTTCGGCTGTCATTTTCTCTGTTAAATTGCTGTAAGTGGTTGATGAATCCGGCCCCAGAAATGGCATGCCTGTTAAATCCAGGAGTGGCCTTTTTTCCTTATTTCAGAATTCATTTCACTCTTTCCTGGAAGTTCTAAAGTCGACTGGGTATGAGAAGCTTTGAATTCGCAATGAGGGGCTGATTGATTTAGGATAAATAACGAGCGACTTCTCCTTTCCTTTAAAATTGATAGTTCACCGATCATACCGACCAGAGGTAGCGAAAGAAAAATCTTTTTCCCCGTGGCCAAAAGCTCCATCCTCTCTTCCTTTTCACCCAAAGGGCTGGCTCTGAGTTTTTAAGATTCTAAAAAACACGCACTCCCTAATTTAGTAACTCGTTTAAGAGGATCCTTGACAGGAGATAGTTTTTCTTTTAGAGTTCCTAAGTAACTCTTATGCGTTGTCTTGTAGTGTTCGGCTTTTGTGTGTTTTGCGTTTTTTCTGCTTGTAATTGTAATAATTTGCATGTCTAAATAAATAAACAAATAAATGTTGACCACGGCAAAGATACGCTGCAGGAAGTTTTCAATTATACAATTTCCTTATGCCTCCAACATATTTTTTGGATAATTTTTTATCTTAGTTGGAGGGGACTACCGCAAGAAAAATGGAACAAACCCAACAGGATGGCGTATTCCAGATAGGATATTGCAGGAAAAGGTCCTTTCGTAGGCTAGCGCAGTATATGGTCTCTGTAAAATAATGCACTGTCCAATTTATCGACGTTGCTAAAAAGTCCGAAGAAGGTGTCATCTCCCACCAAGATTGTTTGTCCTTTCCCTTTCTCTAGGATCTTGCCTCCGCATCTACTCTACACCGCTGCCACTGGTCAGCGGCTCTTGTCTCGTCATCGTCGATTGCTCTCGGCATGTTTTTTGTCAGGCCATACGGCTTGGCGCGAATTACTCAAATCTGGCAACTAGTTGACATTTCTGATGCTTTAAGCAGTGGCCGCGAAGATGCCGCCCCCGGGGACGCCACGATTCCTGGCCCAGCAGCTGTCGTCGTTGGGCCTGGTCGAGCCGACAGCGTTCCCGTTTCGGAAGTGCTCGCGACATCGTGCTTCGAGCAGATCGGCACGCTCCGACACCACCGCTTCCGTACAGACGCCGAAGATGAATCAGGTAAGCGTCAGGTTACGGTATCGAAGGGCTGTGGAGTACTGTAATCTAGAAGGCTACCAGATCTTTCTTAAGCACTTGCTCAAGCCTGTTCTACAGTCTGTTAATGTTGCATGTTCTCACGTGCACATTCTGCCGTAAGAGTATCCTACTGTAGTTGACAACTGTAAAAAGTACGAGCAAAGCTGCGAAAAACTAACAGCATTTGTACCCAACTTTCCCCTGATTTTTTCTACAAAGAAAGATGGGTACATGTCGCGTAAGTGAGCAGCATTGGTAGGTGAAAGGGCGCCAGCCAATAATAACTGAAGAGAGCAAAGGCCAAACACATGTCAGCCCATCAGGGTGCCAGCTGTACAAGCCCTTTCTGAATGGCATGCCCATTCAATGCGGTCTGATTACTTTAGGCGTTCCCATCTACCAATTCTTCTCACCTATGCGACATATACCCATTCGACTTTAGATTCGACTGTATAGGTTAGAATATCTGATTGCAAGCAAATGCTAAGAAGACGATTCAAATCAGTTTCCTTAAGCCTCAAGTGACTGGTATCGAGGTAGTAAGCTGTCACAACGATGTTTTGTTGCGATCAAAACTTCTTGCGCAAGGTGGGACTCGAACCCGCACTTCCCTCTAACCGGGCGGGAATGCTCTACGCCTTTACACCAGCAGTGCCGTTTGATCTAACGCCATATCCACACCTCGTGGGACCGATCAGCACTCACCCGTATCCGAGATGTTGCGTTCGATTAAACGGCGCCGGTGGTTAAAGGCGTAGAGCATTCCTGCCCGGCCAGAGGGAGGTGCGGGTTCGAGTCCCGCCTGGCGCTAGAAGTTTTGATCGCAACAAAACATCGTTGTGACAGCTAAGAAGAGATTATCACGGGATATGGAGCTCCTAATTCGCCATTAGCGCAAAGTAAAATAGCGCCTCTAAATGGATCGGGCGCCCATATTTAGGCCTCGAATGCAAAACAGCCAAAGACCCTTTCCAGCAATAGGTGTGCGTAAGAGGAAGGACGTGATGCGTCAGGCCTCCGAACGAAACCAATCTACACCTCCGGAGGGACCTATGAAGTTAGAATACTGTACTGCACAACGATCAATCGAAATGGTGATGCTCACTGAAGTGAAGCGAGTTCTCCACAGTACTTGGAGTACCTGATATTTTCGGCTCTAGGCCAGGTTGCTGAAAACTATGTGAGGTGAACTGTCGTGACCTTGCCCCTCAACAGGAGCTGTAATCGACTGAATTTTCTTTCGCATATGGCAAGATAGGTTTCATAGCTGCGTTTATTTGCTTAGAAACTTTGTGCCTTCAGCGAGGTTTATAATAATCCAACGTTTCAGTTTTAAGAATAAAGGAAATGCATTTGATGATGTAGCACAAAACAATGTGAGTGCCTTAGAAGAATTTGTGTAACTACATTACAAATGTAAGTCCGGTCTGTAACATCAGACTCGAATAAGGCTTCGCGACTGACTATCACTCAGTCTATATTTGTTCGTTTTCCTAATAACGACTTTCTTGAGAATGTCGTCACGGGAGATGAATCCTGGGTCTTCCTCCTTGAGGGAGTCACTGGGTTTTCCTCGGAAGACCCAGTGGCTCCCTCAAGGAGAACCACAACCTCAAGGCGGACATCCATTAGAGGAAGGTAATGCTGTGCTGTGGATGGGATTCTCGAGGACCGCTCTATCGTGAGCTTCCTGACGACGGCACCTCAGTAACAGCGAACATCTACGCCCCACAGCTGCAGAAGCGGACGAGGCCATGTCGCACAAACGATGAGGGCGGAAGCATGTTTACCTTCTTCACGACAATGCTCGCCCCCACGTTGCAAGATCGTCTCGCCAAAAGTTGCAGGAGCTCAGGTGGTAGGTGTTGCACCACCCACCGTATTCGCCGATTCTGCGCTATCGGACTACTACCTCATCCGAGCTCTCAAACAACACCTAAAAGATAGGTGCTTCAACGACCGAACCTGACTGCAATCCGAGGTGGAGCACTTCTTCAACTCACAGCTGACTTCATTCTGGAATAAAGGATTTCATGAGCCCCCCTTCAGATTTAAGAAGATTGTTGATGTAAATGGTAACTACTTTGTAGATTAAAGTCGCTCACAAAAGAAACAATAAACATTAAAAAAATTATGCTGTGATGCAAGACTTTCTCACCAACCTAATATTTATGAACACGTCCGCGAAGACGTGCCAACACAAGCATAAATGAGGAGGAAAACTGTAAAACAAACTGCAAACCTAACTAACCCTTCCACATTGTCCGTCTCAAGAATCAATAGTGGTCGAATGATCATGAAATCCTTAACTTTTTGGTTAAATGGGTAACGAGAGCTCATCAGGACTACATGCTTTAAAAACGTGAACCACTTTGTTTCCCTTTGAGATACCCCACATATTCTAGTTTTGCGGGCAATTTAAATGCGTATTTGGCCTGGACAATGACTTGTGGTGGCCAGACGATAGACAAGCTAGTGTCTTATATTTTAAAGACAAATGCGATACCAACTCACATACTTCCTATGGGATGGAGGGCTTGGCTGGCGTGGACAGGAAATCCGAACCATGAACCTGGCATCGTGTGTACGTGACGGCAGCTCGTGTTTCGACTGCGCTATCACGCCCCCTAATTTTTAAGGATAAAAAGGATAGAGGACGGCGTTACTCAATCTCTTTTGGGATGCGCCACGCATTCGACTCCTACGGGATGTCGTGGAGACGATTGAATGCGTATTTGGCCATACAATGACTTGCGGTGGCCCGCCGATGAACAAGTCAGCGCTCTATCCTTCTCAGACAGGACTGGTACCTATTCACCGACCCCGGAGGTATGGAAGGCTTGGTTGGCCTGGGCGGGAAATCCGAACCCCGAACCTGGTATCGTCAGCATGCAACAGCCGGCACCTCCTCCGACTGCGCTACACGCCCCCCCCCCTAAATTTTAGTTTGATGTAAACCATGTAATTTTCGCAAGTAGGTACCTGGCAGTCGAAAGTACTTTCCATTCATTTATTCCACATTATAAGAGCATGCTGCTGTGTTCTCCCTCGATGCCGAACCAGCTGGGACATCACAGTGGCTTCTAAACGTAGTGGCGAAACGAATCATTTTGTCTCTTCTAGTGTTTCCTTCCTGTAGTTTCTGTTTAGTGTGTTCAAGTTCTTTTTACACGGAACATAGCACTTATCGTGAAGGGCTTCTAAGTGCGCGGCATAATCCGTGGATTTAGTCCGTTTGGGCAAAACAAGCACACCAAGGGTAACCTTTTCTGGCCTTGGTGAGTGCAGTTTCTTTCGCGTGTGCTCCAGCCTCCAGCGGTGTGAATTCGGCCAATGGTTTTTCAAATTATTAAGGCTGCATACGTCGGCTGTTGCACGCATTCTTAATGAGTTCATTGTTAGTCAACTTTTGCGAAACACCCTTGACAGCAAGAGGGCTTGCTCCGGGTCTTACTTTTCTATTTCTATATCGCGCCTTTTTAGGTCCTCATCGTTATGATCTTCTTATTGCTCAGATTTAACCTCTTAGTGTTCCTACTCCTGTTGTAAAGGACGGCATAAAACAAAGGCTTAAACGAAGGCATTAATCAGAATGCGCTCCGTGCCAGCACATCAGAAGAAGGCGCCGGCAGCCATGTGCAGGCTATCCAAGCCTTAAATCCCTCCGGTATCGGTGAATTGATACCAGATTTGTTTGGAAAGAAAGACAATCACTGACTTGTCCAGTGGCCACCGCAGGTCGCCGTATGTGCCAGGTATACCATCTTCACGTCGAATTGGACACTTTTCAGAAAAAAGTGGAACGCTTTAAAACTTTGAAACCAAAGCAAACTTTTCACATCTAAATGACCTTTAAGCAGGTTAAAGTACAGACATAATAAGTTAGAATAATTTTTTGTTTAAGGAAAATTTGGTATAACTTTTTTAAAGATTTTTTTAAAGTTTATCTGCCTGAATGAGTGTAGGAATTTCATGAAAATTTTAATTTTAATAAAAAATTAGTAAATTAGAATTTGTTTAAAAGCGCAACAACGCAGCCATCGTTTAGTGCAATAAAATCTAGATCGCGCCGTGCACTCAAAAAGTTCACCGCAATTTTTCTTTGATTCATAGTGTAAATGCTACTTAAATGAATCATATAAGTGAGGATGCTTGTGTTGTTGTACCTTTGGCATGTGACAAAGTTCATGCAAACAGAAACTCTGCCATCAGTCGAATTAAAATCCCGTCGTCTAAGACGAGGGCGTGGCGCAATTAGTTTTTTGGCGCAAGAAATGGCTGCCTTTCTGTCTTATAAGACAATCCTTAAACCTTTATTTTTCGTCGAGAAATAAATTTTTTGTAGAATTTTAAAGTGTTCACATATTGGGTATGTGAACTAAAGCTTCAAAGAAATCGTACTAGAATTTTTCTTGAACGAAAATTTTTTCTAAGGTTTCTGGATAGTCTTTAACGTAGAAAAAGCTATAATAATTCCGATTTGGACGAGCGAGCGCATTTATTTCGAAAGTTTTAGACAAACATAGGGGAGTGCCCAATTTGATATGAAAAGTTTCCAAACTGTTTTGAAAAATGTCCATTTCAATGTGAAAAATTATGTAAACATTAAAAATTCCACCACGGTTTCACGTATAAGTAGCTTGGCGCATTTCAAGCAGTGACTGATTAACGTGGACGTTCAACATTTCTCATTAGTCATCGAATTTGCTGAAAAATTAGGTCTTTACAATCCCTCTTCAAGGTCTTGAGACATACTGCGACCTTAAGGTGGAACAGATCTTTTTGAAACCTCTACTCATTTGGATTTCGCTTACCTCATAACCCTTGAGTCCCTGAATCAATCAAGGTGAGTGCGCGGAACGGGGAATGCCCGTCGACCTGTGGCTGTGGGTTCAAGTGAGCGTGAAAACGAAATTTCAGCGTCACCAGCTCCGCCCAGTGCTCATAATTGCAGGTGCCTTTTGCGACAGCAATGGCGCGACGGGCCGCTATTGTCGAAGGCATGGAGCTCGGCGAAGGAGGTGCGGCTGCCGACCACGTCCACGATGAAGGTGGGTGCCAGGAAGGGTTGTGACTAGCAACGATTTTTTTACGATTTATGGCGATTTTTGGGCAATTTTCAGCAATTCATAATTTACGACACTTGGGGTTGAAAGTCCGATTCTTTTACAATTCCAAACCTATCACGCTCAGTTTCGGGAGCTCTACCACTAGGGGTTGTATCCGCAGACTAGCTCTCTCCAGAGTAAGGGAAGATGCAAGGAAGTCCTTTTTTGTTAATCGAGCGGGCGGGCTTTCTGTTTGAGGAACTCAGCAAAAATCATCCTATACATGTTAAACTTTCTACTTTTAAAGCCTTCTTGGATAAGTATCATGCAAGACTCCGATTTATAACCGACCTGTCACCTATCTTATTTCTGTTGTGTTGATTTTTGATTTGTTCATGTTCTGTTCATAGGTTCCTTCTTCTATCTAGCTCGTATTAGTGCTCTTCTACGCTTTGTTCGTCTGTTAGTTAGTTCGTTTTGCAAATTCTACATGGATTTCCCAGGTAATAAATGAAAAAATTGCTTCTCAAAACATCAGACGACCATATCTTGCACTGGAACTGGTTATGCATGTGGCTGCAATTGCCAACATAGAAACCACTCGGACGAACCTATGATTTTAGTGAAGATCGTCCTAACCTGACCTAAGAAGCCTGGAGAGTCAGACCAAACAAATCAGAACCCGCAGAGTTTGTAAGGGTAAGGGTGCCAATTCTCGAGTCATCACTATCTCCTGTTTTCGGATGACCTGGGAATTTCTAGCTCTTTGACGAGGGTGAAGTCGCTGAAACGTAGTTCGAGCCAAATAATGCTATGGCTACTTTGGCTACCGGCTCAATAAGACATCCTTGACCTGAAGATTAGATGACCTATATCTTTGTGCTCCATTGCTATACCACAACTATAGTAGGTATGCCATGTTCAAGACCTATGGCGCTATGGTGCCGATGAGTGAAAGGAGCCGTCTGGGCAAATCTGACGCGCCATAAGGACGAATGGCGAAGTTGCTGGCAGATCGCTGATCATCGCGTTAAAAGGCCAGATGCGGATGAGCCCTTGTAAGGACTGCGCGGTGACAAAAAAGCGACAGCGACAAGCCAATCCTATTGCCATTCCTGCCGAAGTAATAAGTATGCGGCAAGTAGTCCTCAATCCGAACGGCTCGGCAGTGGCTAAGCCGCAAACTTTCCCACCCGCGTTCGAGCAGTCAACTCACCCTCATTTTCTGAAGCAGTTCGTCTATGGCCATCAAAGGTCTGCAGACGCGCGTTCGTCAGCAGAACGGTAGGACTTGTCGTGTTTTTTCTTCTAGCCGTTCTTAACCCCTTGCGATAATACGATTTTTGTCCTGTTCCTCTCATCCGGAGCTTGTTAATACAAATAAACTATGGATAAAAATTGTCCAAAGAGCTCGTCACCTATCAATTAGTCAACGTCAATTGACTAATTGCTCAGTTCCTCATTATACCTAGATCAGCACTAGGTGTAGTGAGGAACTGAGCAATTAGTCCCGCTAGCTGCGTTCGGTCTCGCCCGTTTATCCTTTTGCCGCCTGTTCCTGTCATTATCCGCCATTCGTTTTAGACATCGTCTCAGATCATCATCATCGGCACAACAATATACACCATTTCCACTTAGAATTGGACACTGTTCTAGTCAAATGAGACTTCCTAGGACATTTGCAAAAAAAAGCTCTTCCAAAAATTATTATCTAAAAAATTAGGTAATTAATTTCTTATTTAGAATAATTAAATTTAATTAATTAAAAAATAAATTGACTGCCTCTAAATTAAATTGGAAACTTTTCCAGATAGCTAGAGTAACTTTTCGGTTAAGAAAAATTTAGGATACCTTTCCTTGAAATTTTTACCTCAGCTCTCGCATCGTTAAATTGAAAGAATTGAACAAACTTTTTTGAGAAAAAATAATGACTTATTTTTTAAAACTCAACAAGAAAACAAGCTAAAAGCAAGCAAAGGATAAAAAAGGAGAAAGGACGGCGTTATTCAATCCTCTTTGGGATGCGCCACGCATTCTATTTCTACGGGATGTCGTGGAGGCGTTTTGAATGCGTATTTGGCTATACAATGACTTGCGGTGGCCAGCCGATGTACAAGTCAGTGCTTTATCCATCCCAAGACACGTCTGGTACCAATTCACCGACCTTGGAGGGGTGGAAGGCTTGGTTGGCCTGGGTGGGAAATCCGAACCAGGAACCTGGCATCGGGTGCAGGCGACAGCCGGCGCCTCCGACTGCGCTCCACGCGCCCGTAAAGCAAGCAAATACCAAGTAAATGCATTAAAAGATCAGATCGCGCCATTCTCTTCACGATTTTCATGTGATTGTTAGTGTGTGTGCTGCTTACATGAAGCGTCAAAGTGAGGATATGTGTGTTTTTTATGATTGTTTTTGTTTTAATGCCTAGAGGTGTGAAGTTCCACGCAAGCAGAAATTTTGCTATCAACTGAATAGCAATCACGACGTCTTGGACGAAAACATGGCGTAATATCTTTTTGTCACTAAAAAATGACCGACTTCCTACACTTTAAAACAATTTTTTAAAGCATTGTTTCTCCACAAAAAACGAGAGTTTCATAAAATTTTAAACAAATTGTTCACTTATGGGGTAAGTGAATGTAAACCTCAAAGAATTCATGCCAAAGTTTTTCTTGTGCAAATGATTATTCTAACGCTTTTATAGGATCTGTAGTTTAATCTATAAGAAGCTCATTTCGATCTAGAAGAATTCGTTTTGATTTCAAAAGTTTTACGTTAGCTTAAGAGAGTGTTGACATTGGCATTTGACATGAAGGGTGTCTGATTTGATTTGAAAAGTGTCGAATTTATTTTTAAAGGTGTCCAGCTTGCCGTGAAAACGGGACAGGTAACTCTCTCGGGTCATCGTCATCAATCGTATATGCACCGAAATAATTGTCGGACTCATCTTGTTTTTATACATTCTGCCTCCCTCTATTGTACTAATGGGCTTGATCTGCTACGATTTTTTCGTTCGATTGAGCAAAAATGTTCACTAATTCGACGGTTAGGCTCGAGAAGCATTATATAATATTTCTTCTGCTGTCATAAGGGTGTTCTGTTCGATTAGAGCGCAACTATAAGTGCGATAAATAAATAAATGTATAATTAACGTATAATAATCGGAAATGACGTCGCTCCTGGAAGACCGTTATTCTTTCGTACAGCATCGCGTGAAGTTGTTCGACATTGTCGCAAAGGAATTATGGATGAGTTCGGAGCCAGGTTGGAGATGAACTGCTTGAGCTTCCCTAGACATTCCGCCTTTCTGTATACGGGAGATGTAGCAAGCTTATTTGGAGTAGTGAAATGCAGCCCCTAAGCGGTGCTTTTTATGAGGAGAGGCGTAAATAGACGATTCATAAGAACTCTGTGAGAGCTTAACCTATTCCCCGCTACACTGGCATGCTGAGCCTGTTTGTGGTTTCCGCACATCAACTGCATGCAAGAGAGCTTCAGTCAGCTCTATATCGCGATTCACGGTTCTGGAAAACTGAGTTGAAAGACAACATGAAAACGGTAGGCATCTCGCTTGATAAATGTCTGGTTCTTCAATGCGACACTCTCGTTAAGCCCGCTGGTGATTTGTGACTTTCTATTCAGCCCTGCAATTGAAGCCCATTAGGGAATGAACAGGCGTTTTTTCGCCGTTGCCATTGCGCTCGAACCACGTTCGCCGTTATTTCAATATTAATTCAGTCTCTCTTCAGAATCTGGAGCTGCTGAAAAATTTTCAACACAGAAAGGTGGTCCATTTGTCACGGTTGGGAAAGAGGATGGGCTTGATTAAACACTTCATTCCATTAGTTCCATCCGTTTGCTGTTATATTAGGTTAGCTGGGAGGTTTTGGCGATCTTGACTTTTCCACTTCAAACGATCATAACTTTCTTCAGACTCACCTGATTCAACCGAAATAAGCACCGTTGGAATGAACGCAGTTTTTCCACTAGTTGATTAATTCCACCAATGGAAGACTGGGTGGTCGAGTCGCGACAAGTTCTAGAAAGGGCGTTTTTGCGTGGTCCTGATTTGCGCAGGTTCTGCCGGCGAGGAAGTTCTGGAAGCGCCCGAAAAGATGGTAGTCGGTTGGCGCAAGGTCTGTGAGTATGGTTGATGATGCAGGACTTCAACCTTTCGTTCGTTTAATTTTCGCATGGTGACTTGCGATACGTGAGAGCGGGCGTTGTCGTGCAAAAGAATGGGACCTCTTCTGATGACCAGTGTCGGCTGCAGCTCACCCAATTTTCGGGACGTCTCATCAATTTCCTCACAGTAGCACTCTGGGGCCTGATTTATCAACGACTTACAACAATCTAACGGTGAAAATACTGCCGAAATCCGTTATAGCGAGGCTTATCAACAAACGGTATAGTGAACTGTTTCGATATTTCACTATATCGCTTGTTGATAAGCCGCGCTATCAGGAATTTCGGCGGTGTTTTCTCCGTTAGATTGCTGTAGGTCGTTGATGAATCCGGCCCTTGGTGTGATGGTTCGGCCTGGCTCCGTACAGCTGTAGTGAATCACGCCAGCGGCCGACCACCACATTGTACCATCGCCTTTTCCTTGTGGGATTTCGTCTGGAATTGCCTGAGGGACTTGTCGACATCAACACTGTCACTGTCCTGATCGTCCTCGGTTATCGTACAGAACCCACTTTTCATTACATGTGACGACTCCATCCAAAAGCGGGTCGTTCTGATTCTGGAGAAGCAAAGAAGAAGAGATTTTGAAACGCGACAATTTCTGGCGATCACTCAAGTGCCCACTTTTCGAGCCTGGGCGCGTTTCAAACCATACGTAGCCCGAAAGCGCATACATTTTTGCCTCTACTGCATGTATAACGCCATTAATTTTCTCAAATATTGCTTTAAACGGCCAACTAATCGGAAATTTCTACATGGTTAGAATATTTTTTAACCAAAATTTATATATGGTTTATTTATTTATAATTTATACTTATTCACCTTTCGATGAAATGCGTGTAGTGGCTATTCAAGAGAATGTGTATGTAGGAGGTTCGCAAACGAGCAAGAGAATCAGAAATAAATAAAGGCAACTCACAGTCAGAGGTGGGCACGATTGTGAGGTCTAATAGTGGATTTTACTCATTGTCAGACCTAACATTCGATTTTGGTGGAAGCTCAATATTTTGAAAATTGTTCAAGGGGAAGGACACATTGTGAAATTACCCAAACGCCTCCGCTTACTTAAAGACAAGTCGGTTTCTGATGTGTGGAGGGGAAAACGCTTTTGTTGGGCAGGAAGGACGTAAAAAGACGCAAAAAATTTTGGAACGCTTCACGAATTTGCGTGTCATCCTTGCGCAGGGGCCATGCTAATCTTCTCTGTATTGTTCCAATTTTAGTATATGTTCAGGAATGAACGAGGGTTGGGCAACTGCGACTGCTTATGTAGGCGCGCTTACCTGGGCGGCGTATCCCGTGCGGGAGCTGACGGCTGCTTAACGCGTTGCTTTTGCAAACGGTGGCGGCGGCCATCCCCACCGAGCTTCGCGGTGGGGATGGCCGCCGCCACCGTTTGCAAAAGCAATGACAGGCCGACCACCTTGTAGGACTACAGTATCTTCCTATCAAACTGAATTGCAAATGAAGATGGAGGTTTCATCCAACAAAAACGAAGCTTTTTGCTAATGTTAAAGCAGATCTTTGATTGATAAAAATGGTTTCTACCTTCCTTGAACGTCTACAATTCGTCTACCTCGAAAACTAGTCGTAGTCGAAGTCTCTCATAGTCTCTCAAATAAGGCTAAAACAGGTCTTCGGCTTATAAAAATGGTTTATATCTTGCTTGAAAGTTTGCAGTGCGTCGGCTTCGAGAAATTGAATATGGTCTTTGATTTTCATAAAATTTTTGCCTTTTCTAGCCACAAAAGTGCTTTAGCTTGTTTTAAAATGCAATAAAAAACAGAAATTTTTCGATGTGCCAGGGAAAAAGGTCATTCCATGCACTTCTCTACAACGTTACGAGATCCACTTGATTAGTAGGAAGAATTTTGCTGCTGAGGACCTACCTTTTTATGACACATCAAAAAACTCTGTGTTTTAAATTTTAAAGAGTCTTGAAACTTTTTTAGTAGAAAGACGAAGATTCTATGAAAGCTCAAGTACAGTATTCAATTTTTAGGGGTAGGCGAATTGCAAACGCTCATGGAAAATCGAAGCCATTTTTATAGATCGAAGATCTGCTTAACATTCTTCAAGAGCTGCTAGTTTTACAGGGAGGAAACCTCCATTTTCAATTCGACAGGAGGATACTGTAGTCCTCTATTTGTGGTGCAAAAATTTTACATCAGGTGGTTGGTCTGTCATTGCTTTGGCAAGCGGTGGCGGCGGCCATCGCCACGGCGAAGTTCACGTTAATTGCACACGTTAAGTGGCCATCAGATCTTGCGCGAGATACGCCGCCCAGGTAAGCGCGCCTACATAAGCGGGCGCACTTGGATAGCATTTGTTCATTCCTGAACATATACTAAAATTGGAACAATACAGAGAAGATTAGCATGGCCCCTGCGCAAGGATGACACGCAAATTCGTGAAGCGTTCCAAAATTTTTTGTGTTTTTTTACGTCCTTCCTGCCGAACAAAAGGCCTCTCCACACATCAGGTATCAGCTTGTCTTCAAGTAAGCAGAGGCGTTTCGGAAAAACTCACTATGTGGCTTTTCCCTTGAATAATTTTCAAAATTTTAAGCGTTCAGCAAAACCGAATGTTAGATCTGAGTAAAATCTACTATTACACGTCACAATCGCGCCCACTTCTGAGCAACCTTTCTTTATTTTACATTCTCTAATTTGTTCGTGGACTTTCTACACAAGCAGAAATGGGTGGATTTCTTAAGAATAGCAGATTTTGCTCCGAAACTGCTCATGTTATGTTTTTCTTTGTTTTTTATAGTAAATTCATTTACATTTTCGTGTGTGCTGGTATCGCAAAGGTCCTGTTGCTTTGTAGTTATTAATTACTTCGGCACCAGTTAAAAGTTCCGACTCCACCGACACGACTTTAGTCGAAAAATTTTTTTCGCTGAAACTTCATCTAGGGGGGTTATTCAGGGTGCTGATCACGAATCTGACATCCGTTTTTCACGATTCGGTCGGAGACCGCCCATACCGTTAACAAGGGTGGTCAAGGCAGGGTCACCGATTTCGCTGAAACTTCGTTTAGGGGGGTTATTTGGGGTGCTGATCACGAATCTGACATTGGTTTTTCGTTTTACGCTGGGGTACGGTAGGTTACGGTAGGTGTTGGTGACTAAGGTAATGATCACCGATTTCGCCCAAATTTCAGCGTAAAACGAAAAAGAATGTCAGATTCGTGATCAGCACCCCAAATAACCCCCCTAGACGAAGTTTCAGGAAAATCGGTGACTTGCCTGGACCACCCCTGTTAACGGTATGGGTGGTCTTCGACCGAACCCTGAAAAGCGGATATCAGATTCGTGATCAGCACCCCAAATAACCTCCCTAGAAGAAGTTTTAGCGAGATTTTTTTGTTGTTGACCGAAGTGATGTCGGTGGAGTCGGAACTTTTTACTAGTGCCCTTACTTTTTTTTAAAGTTTTTAATGATTCCTTTGCTTTTGCAGTTAGATAAAAGCTTAGTTTCAGGCGGAGGATGCCGTGCCCGAGTGCGACTTGCCCTGCCTCATATCGCCCTCATATCAGCCACCATCATCTACGTGTTCGTTGGATGTGAGTATTGATTTTATTGATGTCTTTGGAGAGCGCTTTACCTTTTCTGTTGCGTGTGGTAGGGTAACTCGGAATCCAAGAGAGTAAACGGGAACCGGTTGCTGCTCTGCTATAAGCTCGCAGCCGACTGCTCTATCGACCCCGCCCTTGAAGGGGCGTGTGTTCGTTCTGGAGCAGACCTCCTTGTTCGCAACGCGAGTGCGAATTGTTCATCCGGCCGCAGTGTTGTCGCCCATGCGCAGTCTGTCGGGCTATTAGTGCCGGCACCCTGCTGAGCGGCTCTGATGGTTGTGGGTCGAGGGTGGGTGAAAAGGCTTGCAAGCTGGAGTGCAGAACGGGCCTGGGCTATGTTATAGTTTCTATGGACCTAGAAGACGTCATTATAAGGAAAATGCCAAGAATTGGTTCCTTCATCGGCGATTTAGACTGGATTTAATAGGATTCTGTGTGATATTCAGGGACTTTTCTGCTTCAGTGCTTTCCCTAACCAAACTTCCCTCACGGTATCCATTATTTATATTCACCTTCTAGTGGTATTAGGTTGATCCGAATGTCTCTGACGTTTTCGGCTTCTAATTGAAATCACCATTACCCTCGACAAGGATTAGCCTTTCCATTTAAGCTAAAGATTACCATACATGGCATACCACTGCTGATGAGAAGAATTTTCAAGTGGCGAACAATCAGGCAATCAGATCTCATGAATTGTCCGAAGACATATTTAACTTCCTTTTGCACACAGTGAGATTTCTCTTCTCAATACGTTCTAAGAAGCCCGAGAAGGTAGTACTGTGAAAAGTAAAAGTAGAATGTAGTACTGTTTTACGGCAAATTTTCAGCCTTTGTCGTCATATTCTTCGACTCGTTTCGATTCGTTCATTTCATCGATTTCGTTAGTCGCTGGGCAGAAATATGGAAATTGCCTCTCGCAATTAAGAAAACACATCTTCTGATGATCGGTCCTAAAAACCATACCCAAGTTCCGGAATACCGAATTAACGGTCAGGTTTTAACTGCGACTGATGAAATTAGAGATCTTGGTTATATTATAAGAAACGGCCTGTGTTTTTCCAAGCATTACAGTCTCTTAGTAAGAAAAGCCAATTATCGCATCTATAGCCTCTTTAGGGCTTTGAAATCCGATGCCTTTTTTCCTGAGGTTTACATACGTGGTTTCAAAACCTACGTAAGACCTATAGTGGAAAGGGGGACATCAGTCTTCAATCCAACGAAAAGGAAAGATATAGACCTTATAGAAACCATTCAAAATAGTTTCACTAGGAAGCTTATGATGAGATGCTTTTCAGTAGATTATAGCTATGTTCCAAACGGTACTCAACGGGCTTCGCTATTTGGTCTTTCTTCGCTGAAGAACCGAAGAAAAATCGCTAATTGTGTCAAGTTATACAAAATTGTTGCAAATAATGTTTGCATTGACACAACTAAATTCTTTGACGGGATGCTGACAAGATCCGTGAAAGGGGACTTGAAACTTCGAGTCTCAATGCTAAATCGCAAATCAGATTAGATTTCTTAACCTATCGCATTCTAAAGGAATTCAAACCGCTACTGGGCAAGTATGTATGAAGACTTAGAGCGGCTTTCTGCTCAAGCCTGTAGAACGTTTGTCAGAAATTGAATATCAAACAATCAAGAAATGGTCCCTGTAGTTTGTTGTTTACTTGGCTAGTATTCGAATGGTCAATGCGTGATGTTTTGTTTGATGTTTTTTACACGTTACATGCTAGGCAGTTGTCTGTGTCTGTCTATGCCTTGAATAAATAAATAGATAAATAAAATGTTCTTATTTGAATATTCTACTCTAATACAATAGCTTGTTTCCTGCGTTCTTTTTGAACAACCCCAGCAATAAACGATGGAACTCACAAAGTGATCATTCTGGGTAGTGTAGATGTTTCACGATGGTTCCCATAGGCTAATTGTTTCCTAAATTATTTGCAAACCATTTTACGTTATTGCAATCTCCTCTTTATATGACATAGCTTTTTTCGAAAATTGAACACTGCTTTTCACTAACGAAGAAAAGCGGAAGTTGTCGTTAGTACCTGTATCTGTAGAGACGCTATGTAGTTCTCAAGGTGTATACAAAGTGTAGTGTATCTTTCATCCTTTTCTGTGCATGAATTCGATCTTACATGATATGTTTTGATACCTTAAACCTCAGCTAATTTATCAAAAGCTTACTAGGGTTTTGCTACCTCTCATTGCTCTGGACGATGGTTCATTGTGGCATTTGCCGTTATATGGTTCCCTATGTATCTATAATTCGAATTTTTTATGTTAATACTTTAGTGGTTGATTTTTAGACAATCTATTCTTAACGTAGCGACTAAATTTCAGATTAATTCTGCTTAGGCGTTTTCGAGGTTTAAACCATAAAGCTTCCTGACGTGAAAATAGTTTTTCGGCGCTCACGGAAGGGAGTTTAAACAGTTTCAGAACAACTTTTATTTTTAAAAAAAATCTTGTAATTTTTTAGACGTTTAAAATGCACATTGCTTTCTAAGCAACGGCATGAAAAACTCCCGTCAATGGTTTTAGTGAATTACTTGCACAAGCGCAGGAACATTCGAAATGCTAAAACGGCGAAAACTTTACCTAGTGCAAAGCGCACTTGGCTTGGGTGTGACTGAAGCTCAAACCTACGTAACCAAGTGGAGCTCTTCCCCATATCTGGTCGCACTTTAGCTCTTCTGTGAAGAAGTTGAACACCCTAGTGAGAAGCCTTCGATCTGGAATTTGAATTGGGAGTTAGTTTCACACCTTTTTGAACCCATGTACCCGTTCTAAAATTCATAGGTGACTACGCAACTGCGGTCGAGCAGCTACACTCCGAATTAGCTGTAACGTATTCATGGATATTTCGCGGTCTCTTGCGGTTCGACGGCTGACGGCGTTGTTCCCGAGCAGCAATCTGAAAATAGCTTTGCATGGGCTGAGTAAGAACTACGCTCACCAAAAACAATCGGGGCCGTGCTTCTGACGATTTGTTGAAAACTTCGGGAATGGAATTACCGCGAACGACGGACGACACGAGCCGCCAGTTTCGTCTCCTGTTGTTTGGGATGGCCATCTCTATTGGCGAGGTTGTTCCTTACACGAGGGAGATCCTGCATTCTATTTGATTCAGTCGCTTGACGATGAGAACGGATGAGAACTGTATGCGCCAGTCGACTTCTTTGCGTTGTGCGGAGCACTTTGGTTCTTCAAGCTTATGTGGATGTATTTTGAAGATGTAGGTTACTGGGGTCGTGGTAGTGCAGTTGTAAGAGGCGTCGGTTGTCGCGTGCACCTAATTACAAGTTCCTGCTTCGGATTTCGCGCCCAGGCCAACCAAGCCCTCCATCCCTCCGGAAGTGGTGAATTGCTAGCAGGGTTGTCTGAGAAGGACACAACACTGACTTGTGCATCGGCTGGCTATCGCAAGTCATTGCTTAGGCTAACTGCGCATTCAAATTGTCTCTAAGAGATCCCGTAGAAGTAATCCGCATGGCGCATATTAAAGAGATTTGATTAACTCCATCTCTTATCCTAATTCTTCGCTGTGGTCGATCTAGTGGTTCAGCGAAAATGTAGGCATAACATTGCCGTGCAATTTGCCAGTAAAAAGCTTCAACTGCATAGATTGTACTGGCTTCTTGGTCCCGGATGGTCGTGCCTTTTCTATTCGCTGCACAACTGGACTGGGTTACTATCTTTGTCCGGTTATACAACACGGAATATATACAGACACGAAAAGCCAGCAAAAATTATTTAGTGCCAGATGACTATTGTCGCTTGCACAGCGAAGGAAAATGCTATGGGTGGAGAAGAACCGTCTGCCGTGGGCAGAGGAGAAGGGTCGAATCAATGTGCTGTCCCTCCTAAAAACGGATACCTAGTAGTTAGAACATGAAGACGGACACCACGAATAATGAGGCAAGAGAGTTATTGACAGACATCTTGGCAAGGAAGGAAGGGCGGTCAGGTCACGGCATTGTAACGAAAGTATGGTGAAATCGGCGGGGCGCTCATGAGACAGGTCGGAGATGGCGAAGCAACAACAGACCGCATCTCAGGTTACGGTAGAGCACTGACAAGGGAACTGTCTGAACGGTACGCCGGAACAGTAAGAACGAATACTATAGAAAGAATCTTCGTCCTCCAAATAGTAACAGAACATGTTTTGTTTTGCCGAATCCTTGAGGCAAACTAGTACGAGGGTGTAATGGTTAAAGTCCACAGCGACGAGCTTATCACGGCGGTGCAAAGATCTAGGCTTCTGTCCTGGGTGGCGCTGTGGTAGAGGTGCTGTTTCATAGTCTTGATGTCGGTGCTCGGCTCCCCAGCTACATTGTGTCGCATTTTCATAGAGATTTCCATATCTGAACCTTTTTTGGAGTTTGCTGATGGTTTTGCATTAAACAGTAAGACCGATCACAGTATCACAGGATTACCGCAGCGCACTCCAAAATAAGTTCGAATACGGACATCTCTATGGAAATCCGATACTGTGGTAAAAGTGCAAAAACGCAACGTCGCTCGGCAACCAAACCCTCAACGTCAAGACCATGCAGCACCGCAGCAGCACCTCCACCACTGCCCCACCCAACACAGGACACGACCTTGCGCCTTCGTGGTAAGCTCGACGCTTCAGACCCTTAACCATTACACCCCCCTACTCGTTTGGCTCAAGGATTCGGCAAAAACAAAACATGTCCTGTCACTACTTTGAGACAGGGATTCTCCCTATAGTATTTGTTCTTGCTGCTTCGGCGTAGCGTTCAGACAGTTCCCTTGTGAGTACATATAATCCACATGATGACTCTTACACTCATCCACTCAGCACTGCAAAGTGGCAAGAAACCACATGGTAGCTTCTCAACGCTAGAGATACCAGAAAGTCCTTACGTTCACCCCTTAATATAATCACTAGTTTATATTCCTTCACTGTGTCTGCAAGTTGTTCAAAATTTTGAAATTTGAAGAAGTGTGAACATCTTCTAGTCTCTTCAGTTTTAGACAGACCTGGAATCGGTTTTTCGGCTCAGAACTTGAAAAATCCCTTGTTCGTTTACTGTTTGATCGTAATCCGATCAACAGAAACGTCCTTCGTCCATAGGGGCAGTTACCGTCGTTGAGATTCTCATAGTCATTCTAACTGTAAAACCTGGATCGATCACGCTGGAAAGGCGATAACCGATCGTTGTGGATTATTAATAATTTGTTCGATTCAATCGTGGTTTAACCATAAAAAACATTTATACCAGTTGTCTGGCGTTTAATGGGGAAAAGATCTGATTCAAGCCAAACACGTGTTCAGCTAGGCCTCGTCCGTTTTCAGTAGCTTAAGAATGTTGCTTCTGCTAATAGCTGCTGCTACCCTGAGGCTGTCAAGATAAAAGAGTCTCATGCCTTCATCAGTCAGGCTTCCCAGTTTTTGCATTTTTTTTTGTGATCAACATGTTCCAGCTCTCGTCTTTGCCGCTATCGAACAACCTTACGAATTGCTTCGGCGGAACTACCACATGAGCGAAATTCGCAAGGCGGAGGTGAGAGTGATCCTTTAACTGCTCCTACACGGTTACCGTAGCCTGGTCTTACAGTTCTTAACAAGAATACGCATTGGAAGGTTGGTCACTGTGAAATTGAGAGACCAGCGCCCTCTAGTCATTATTAGTCCCACATCTCAGAAAAGCTGCTTCGCAGGATTACCTTCTTTCATTTTTTGAAATACGAGTACGAAAGAATATGATGATACCGTCACGTGCACGCTGTTTGCCACTAATCTCTTTAAACTTGGGCATTTAAGCCTTTATTTCTGACTGTTCACAACAATTACAAATACAAATATTGCCTAAAGATCATGATATATTGAAAATGAAGCATATCAAAGGATCTGGGCCTAGAGGGATTAACCATAAGGCACTTTTATACTACGGCAGACACAACTTCGTTGAACATTTCTCAGATCCGCAGTGGAGAATTGTAGCTTTTGTTGAGTAGCCTTTGTAGCTTTGAGAGTTTTTAAATTGTAATAGCTTTTGATCTTTAGAGGCTTATGCCAGCAGCAATTACGCTATCATTCCAACACAAATGAAATGTATGTTTCGACTGCACGTCGCAACCACTTCCTACAACACACTATCAAATTCACAGATCTCCGTCACGTTAGGACGACCTTACGAATACTGCCCAAGGCTGAGTGATAAGGATTCTGTGGATAATTGAGCAGTGCTTTTTTAAAAGTGTCGTTCTGCAAAGATGATTTTTAATTAAATATTCAATTTTAGTTTATCTAGACAACGTCTGTTTGTGTACGCGTTTGTTTGACATGTTTTGTTCTGGAAAATGTCTGTTTTATTTCTAAAGGTATCCGGTTTCAGATTAAAAATCAGCCAGTGTGAAATGAAAAGTGTCTAGTTCAAAGCAAATGGCATATAGGAAGGTGTGCTTAACGTTTTCGTTGTTATTTGGTTGGAAAAAGTCTCTTCACACTTCGAAAAGTTTTTTATCGTTCTCCTTGTAAGCCCTGACCTCGCTGCTACCGACTACCGTCTCTTCCGTGCTCTCAAGCAAGAAATTGGAGAGAAATATTTTCAAACGGATGAAGACTTCACAACTTGGATTCAGCAATGGTACGACTCCACGACTGCAGTCCTTTAAGCGAGAGGAATTAGAAAAGTATCCAGTCTTTGGGGAAGTGTAGTGGAACAAAATGGAGTTTATCTCAATTGATTTGATATTGTGGTTGTGAAGTAATAAATCTTTGAAAAAAAGACTTTTTTCCAACCTAATTTAAAGCAGGATATGATTAGATACTTCGTCATGTTGTATCTGAATGCTACTCAAGCTAACGTCGGTTGCATTGCATGTTCTTGGGAGGGGTGAGAGGGCAGGTTCTGTGTTTGCAACAGTCAGAAATCATAGCGTGACATGGATCACCTCCATCTCCCGCTGGCATTTTCAGGAGGCCATCATGGCCTACGATGTCAGCGTGGATCCACATAACGAGACCGCGTTGGTGCTTCTCGATCATCTGACAAAGGTGACGTTCGACGCATTCGAAGCCGGCATTCGGCCAAGCGGTATGCGCCACTTAAAGTTATAGCATAATGCCTTCCTAATCTCTGGGGGTGACAGTTAAGATTGCAAGCCGTGCATGAATACTTTCAGCATTGTATTTACGTTGGCAATACACCACATTTGCAGTAGGAAGGCGGTAAAAACGACAAAAAAAAAACAGTTCCATAGGAAGGGATGGGGTTGCGAAAAATCGTTACTAGCGCAACATTCGGCAAGAGAGGGACTGGCTACATACTGCACGCATTTCACTATCAGGCTGACTTTTCTAAGCATTATTATTGTCTGCAAGGTAGTGAGAAATACAGAGAAAGAAGGCGTAGTCCTAATGAAATGGACCACACCCACAACTGCAAAATTGCTTTCCTATGTGGGTGCACTCCTAGTTGGAAGGGGCATTTTAACGATGTAAGAACGAGGAGAAACACAGTAGATAAGCAATAATCCTACTATATATATATATATATATATATATATATATATAAGACAGGTCTCCTACGTCGCACAACAAGCGTCTGGAGTCAAAAGAGGTGACGCCGTCGTTGTGCGATTGGGGGGGGGGGGGGGAAGACCAGTAAAGACGGACCAGCAATTAGATCCAGTGAGAAGAAACGAGTGACTGGAACCTGGCGTCCTGATTCGGAAGGCATGTCAACGATATCCGGAAACGCAAGCTTGGACAAGAACACAGAGGACCACTAAAGGCGTAAGAGTAGTGAGGTAACTTCGGGGATGAGGGACCAGGAGAGCGACCAGCAAGGTGGGACCTCATCTATCATATTCGCCTCTCTCTCCCGCCTCGCTCTCTAACCCGGTCGCTTCCCGTGGGAAGCCGGGAAAGTTCCCGGGAACGTTCATGAATCCGGCCACTGAAGGAGGGATCAGCATGGGTGGTCAATAGGAAGGGGAACAATGGAGCAGGCTAGGAGGTGCCACCAAAAAGAGTAGAGGCAATAAGGAGGGAGTTATACAGTACCGCCGCTAAACACTCAACCAAATGGCGTTTGAAAAAACGCAAAAACGCGTTTTTTGATCACTTCTTTCAAAGTGAAGATTTCCTCATAAAAATTTGCAGCGGCTTTTACAATTATCTATTCTACCATATGGCATGCGATCGTCACTTCCGATTAGGAGGAAACCTGAAATCCAGTATTAAACTTAGGCAGCCGTTTAATTACCTTGACCTGCCCCATAATCGCCGTCGAGTCTCGCTTAATTATGTCCTTGGGCAGAAGTAGCTTTTGCCAGTTGAATTTTGAAAGCTTCAAAACTAAATTAAAACATATTTTACTATGTTCACTAGCTTTCCCACGTTCTGGCGACCTATATGGCACCAAATTTGCCTTTGAAATATTAACTCCACGATCTCAACGCAGAATGGGTCGGTAGAATCTCCCATTTTGTAGGAGATATTTCCGCAGTACCGTTGCTACACAAACTCTAATGATCGTGCGCTTTGCCATCCTTGATGCGCACTTTGCTATTCGACGTATACAGCTTATCATGGCTAAAGAAACCCTATTTATCACTACCCAAACTTATGATTTATCGAACTCCACGTCGCAATGACGCGAGCAGCAAAATTAGAAGTGACGATCTATGCCACGAGTTCGGTGGCGATGTCCGTTCCTCCACGTGGTGCCACTGGAAACTGCTCGCTCTGCGAGCTAAGCTAATCACGGGCATTCGAATGCAGGCGACAGGCCCTTGTGACAGGCCGGCCTACGAAGACCCATGTCACATCACATGGTGTATGATAAGTCAAGTTTCTCGAGATAGTGCTACGGCGTCCACGGGAGCCGACGCGCACTCGCAGAGCCCGGCGAGTGTGAGAAGTATGCGAGGGTCCCTGATGCGAGGACGGCATCGGGGGGCAACTGAGCTACTCCGAAAGTCCCGTAACGTAAGCAGGACCCGCGTGGCTACGCTGAATGTGGGTACGTTGACGGGCCGCTCGTGCGAGTTGGTTGAAGCACTGGAGCGAAGAAGAGTTGATTTCTGTGCGGTGCAGGAGACGAGGTGGTCCTGCCGCAAGTCAAGGGACATAGGACGTGGTTTCAAGGCCGTTCTATGTGGAAGTCCCAGGACCACCAGCGGTGTCGGAATAATCGTCTCCGAACGATTTCGTGACTCGATTGTAAGCGTCGAGCGCTTTGACGATCGATTGATGAAGATCGTTGTCGCCGCCAAGGAGCGACTCTATCACTTCTTCTCTGCGTATGTTCCGCAGACTGGCTGCTCCGATCAAGCCAAGGATGAGTTTTGGAACCTGCTTGATGAGAAGACAGCAGAGGTACCGTCGAAAGATGTCATCATAGTCGCTGGTGACGTTAATGGGCACGTAGGTGCTGCGAAGGACGGGTACAGCTGTCATGGTGGTTTCGGATACGGGTCTCGTAACCCTGATGGTGAGCGTATTCTTGAGTATGCGGAATCGCATAGCCTCACCATTGTGAACACCGTTTTCCGAAAACGCGACTCCCACCTCATCTCATATTATAGTGGGAGCTCCAAGTCTCAGATAGACTTTGTGCTTGTGAAGGATCGTGACCGAAATCTCGTCACAGACGCGAAGATCGTGCCGTATGAAACGGCCGCCCCACAGCATCGTCCGCTGATCTGTACTTTGAAGATCGCCTCTCCGAGGCTGAAGCAGGTCGAGCGATGCGGTGCTGCAAGAATCAAGTGGTGGCGAATGAAAGAAAAGGAAGCAGCTGTGATTTCTCGCGTGCGGTTACCGACAGTTACGACTGTCGGTGAAACTTGGAAGAAAGCAACCGACGCGATACGCCAAGCTGCAAGGTTGGAACTCGGCACTACGAAGCCTGGACGACGCAAAGTCGACAAGCAGGCATGGCTGTGGACAGACGATGTGAAAGCGAAAGTTCGAGAGAAGAAGTCGCTGTATCATGTGTTTCTCGGCGACAGAACAGCCGACAACTGGCAGGAGTATCAGAAGGCGAAGAAGGCTGCAAAGAAAGCCGTGGCTGTTGCGAAAGCCACTCATTATGGTGATGTCTACCGAAAGCTCGAATCGCGCGATGGTGAGCGGTATTTGTACCGACTTGCTAAGATCCGCCATCGCCAAACCGAGGACATTGAAAAGTTTGTTGGCATCAATGATGAGAGCGGCCATCTTCTGACAGACCGCAAAAAGGCGCTGAAGCGATTACTTTGAGGAAAGGGGTGCACCAAGGTTCTGCGCTTTCTCCACTCCTCTTTGTTGTCGTCATGGATGCCATTACGCGAGATCTTCAGCAGCCTGTTCCATGGATGCTGCGATGACGTGATGCTTATGCTGATGACGTGATGCTCGCTTGCGAAGAGAAAGACGATCTCGAGCAGCAGGTGCAAGCTTGGTGCGACCGTCTGGCGAGGTTCGGACTCAAATTGAACGTCAAGAAGACCGAGTACCTAACGACTGACGTGAACGAGTCCGGCTCCATTAAGATTAACGGTACTGAACTTGCACGCACTTCGGTGTTCAAATACCTGGGATCAGCAATAGCGTCTGACGGCGGTCTGATGGTTGAAGTGAACTCACGCGTGAGTGCAGCTTGGTCCAAGTGGCGTTCGCTGACTAGCGTGCTCTGCGATAGGAGGATACCAGAGCACCTGAAGTCGAAGATTTACAGAGCCGTCGTGCGCCCGGTAGCGATGTACGGCGCTGAGTGTTGGCCTGCGACTAAGGAAGTTGAAACGCGCCTCAGCGTCATGGAGACGAAGATGCTGCGTTGGACGGCTGGAGTCACCCGCATGGACCGCATCAGAAATGATGCTATTCGGCAGAAGTTCGGTGCCGCCCCGATAGCGGACAAGATGCGCGAAGCTCGCTTGCGATGGTACGGCCACGTTCTGCGTGGGAAAGAAGACAGCGTCCGCAAGATTGGCCTTGAGTTGGAAGTATCTGGAAAGCGGCCTAGAGGACGCCCGAAGCAGCGTTGGTCCGATACGTTACACACGGACATGAAAGTAGCTGGTGTCCACCCTGATCAAGCGCAGGATCGGGAAAGGTGGCGTCGTAACACCAGAAGAGCGGACCCCGCGACGATGCGGGACAAACGCTGAAGAATAAGAATAAGAAGAAGAAGAAGAAGATCTATGCCACGAGTTCATGCACCACTACGAATACGGGGTTAGTGTGTCCAGCACTGGGTGAAGTCTCTCTGTAGTAAGTACTGCGACGCAAGCGGTTCGTGCTTGGTAGAATTAACGCGTTAAAAGTGCGACTTTCTCCAAAGACGTGGTGGACATTTTGCATTATAGTTTGCCCACATTTCGCAAACCGATTTCTTATATACAATAGAGGGTATCCTTGTTGTTTTCAAGAAAATCCTTCCAACCTGCCTAATAGGGCTGTTTAATGATCGACTCAGCATCGGTGCCGATGCGGCATCCAAGGACGTTAACGGTTCTGACCTCGCATCTGCCCCAAGGAGACTTGTCACTTGCCAAACCTACCCTAGGCGAAGAAGTAATGAATGCTCTTCCTTCACTGCACGAAACAATCTATTCAGTAATAACAGTCTTAACGGGGGCTTACTTGGGGTGCCGAACACGATGCCGAAGTCCATTTGGCCGATTGCGGCAGGAGACCACCCATATCAATAACTGAGGGTGATCGGTGATTCTGACCCGACCATCCTCGGAAGAAAAGCAACCTAAGAAATCGGCGGAATTTTCAAAAACCGATGTCGGATTCGTAATCAGCGCCCAAATAACCCTTTAATGATTTTGGACGAGAAAATTTGGCCAATTTCGAAAATATCGATTTTTGATGACGTCATCGTCCGCGCAGGCTCGACCAGAGCGCCCCCGCCCTCGATGGGAAATTGTGAAAAAAAATCGATTACTCTGAAATAGGTCGAGATTGCTAAAAGTCCGCCGCCCTAGAATGGCAGCTGGTGCTAAGGCAGTTTAATCAGCTAGGAAGTTGTGAGCACGTCATCGTAAAGAAACTTAAGCGTTCTGCTCACCTGTGCATTTGTACGACGTTAGCTTTCTGCGTCTTCCCGCATGGGTCGACTGAAATTGGAAAAAATCGGGTGCCACAAGGCTAACCCCATTTTCGCATCGCTGTAACTTTGTGCAATCATAAGCTACATCGCTGTGCTTTACCGATCTGCTAGATCTTCTTACTAGCTACAAAACCCACAAGCTGCAGCTGGAAGGGTTCACAAAGTTATCGGCTCAGAACACGCACGCGCGTGCAATTTAGCACAAGAACGGTCCATGATCTCATCGCTCTTACTCGGCCAGATTACAGTGTTTCCTACTCTCAATAAAACCATTCAATTCAGCATGAAAAGCTCTATCGAATGGTATCAAGCATGGCCCAATTCGGAGATATCGACTTTTCGATGACGTCATCGTCCTTCCTCCGCGGACCCCTCGAAGCGAAACTGTCAAAAAGTCGATTTTTCCAAAATCGATCGAAATTAATACCATTCGATGGCGCCTTTCATGCTGAATGAAACGGTACCATTGCGAATGTCGAAAACTCAAATATGGGCATATAAGAGCGCAAGAAACTCTAACCGCTATCTTCCACCGCTTTAAAATGGCAGCTGAGGCTAAGGCAGTTTAGGTAGCTGAGGAGTAATGAGCACGTCATCGTAAAGTGCCGCCAATGTTCTGCTCGTCCACTCGTTTGCATTCCGCTAGTTCGCCGCGTCTTCCTGCAGGGGTCGACTGAAATCGGAAAAAAATGCGCCACACAACCTTCACCTGCGTTTTCGCACCCTTTTAACATAGTCTCTTCCTAAGTTACATCGTTCTACTTGAGCGTGCTATTAGAATGTTTTATTGTCTACAACACCCACGAGTTGCAGCCGAAAAGATTCGAACCTTACAGAGTTATTGCGCTCCGAACACGCCTGCGCGTGCAGTTTGCGATCGGTCGCCCCACTCGATTGATAGGTTCGATTCTGTGTGCAATGTGCACGGCACATTCTAGCAGCATTGCTGGTTTTTTGCAAGGGTGAACGTCGAAGCGTAGTCAAAAAAGAAAGGATAAATTCAGAAAGAGGGAATGACGAGTAAAGTAATGATGTTCAAGTACGGAAACAGAGGTTTATTAAATGCACGACGGCAATTTTAGCCAAGTCCGTAAAGACTGTTATTCCTGAATAGATTGTTTTGTGCAGTGGAGGAAGAGCATTCATTACTTCTTCGCCTAGGGGTAGGTCTGGCAAGTGACAAGTCTCCTTGGGGCAGATGCGAGGTCAGAACTGTTAACGTCCTTGGATGCCGCATCGATCATTAAACAGCCCTATTAGGCAAATTGGAAGGATTTTCTTTAAAAAAACAAAGATGCCCTCTACTGTATATAAGAAATCGGTTTGCGAAATGTGGGCAAACAATAATGCAAAATGTCCACCACGTCTTTGGAGAAAGTCGCACTTTTAACGCGTTAATTCTACCAAGCACGAACCGCTAGCGTCGCAGTACTTACTGCAGAGAGACTTCACCCAGTGCTGGACACACTAACCCCATATTCGTGGTGGTGCATGAACTCGTGGCATAGAAGGTCACTTCTAATTTTGCTGTTCGCGTCATTGAGAGTTCGATAATTCATAAGTTTGGGTAGTGACAAATAGGGTTTCTTTAGCCATGATAAGCTGTATACGTCGAATAGCAAAGAGCGCATCAAGGGTGGCAAAGCGCACGATCACTAGAGTTTGTGTAGCAACGGTACTGCGGAAATATCTCCTACAAAATGGGAGATTCTACCGACCCATTCTGAGTTGAGATCGTGGAGTTAATATTTCAAAGGCAAATTTGGTGTCATATAGGTCGCCAGAACGTGGGAAAGCCAGTGAACATAGCAAAATATGTTTTAATTTAGTTTTGAAGCTTTCAAAATTCAACTGGCAAAAGCTACTTCTGCCCAAGGACATAATTAAGCGAGACTCGACGGCGATTATGGGACAGGTCAAGGTAATTAAACGGCTGCCAAAGTTTAGTACTGGATTTCAGGTTTCCTCCTAATCGGAAGTAACGATCGCATGCCATATGATAGAATAGATAATTGTAAAAGCCGCTGCAAATTTTTATGAGGAAATCTTCACGTTGAAAGAAGTTATCATGAAGCGACGCAAAAAACGCGTTTTTGCGTCGCAAACGCCATTTGCTTGAATGTTTAGCGGCGGTACTGTAAATAAAAGGAAGCAGTAAGGAGGACCAGCTAGGGGATCCATTACGAGGGGACCGGTAAGGGAGATCAAACGTGCGGGACAAAGGAACTGAGCAGTACAAGCCAGTGACGTTACTGGACGGTCCGGTGAGAATGCCCATGATGAACGAAAGTGGTCAACGGGTTCATGCCGATAAAGTACGCGCAGAACTTAGATGTTGGCGAATCTTATGTTTTGCAAATATTGATTTCCGTAGCGCGCAAGTGCGGAGCAATTGTAACTATAAAAGTCATTTGGGCCCCCGGACTAGGACTGCACCAGAACATGCTAGCGCCCGATTTCGTCCTGTCTCTTAATCATTTTTATTTGCTTCCGTGTTTTCTTCTTTTCAATAACGACTGGTGGCGTTGTGAGGCAATGTGTAGTTATGGCACACCTCATACCATGCCCTCTACTTCTCCCAGAAGTGGGAATAGTTGACCCGTCTGGTCTACGATTTCATCCATTGCTTCTATGTAAGCGCAAGCATCGCCAAGAATCCATCTGTTCAGATCTGTACAACAACACCTTCCGCTCTAAATGGAACCTGGCATCGTCGTTGTTCTTCACCACCACTGTACTCACTTCTATAGGTAAGCATAAATCATCGTTTTTGCTTCTGCCTGCGACTTCACAGATTCGATCCGCGATTTACTTTATGTCTATACAGTAAAACTGTTGCTGTGAAATGAGTATCGAGGGCTGCTTGGCCCGCTGTTAATGGTCATTGCTTCGACGGCGCACTGGCACATGATTTGCTGGCCGTAGCGTATTGCGCCTTGTCGTTTCTCACAAACCCTGAAAGTCAAGCTCTGAACAGAGCCCGAGTCGCACGTGTTAGACCTGCCATTGAGCTTACATTCGTGAACTTTCCTCACGTAGTCCGGTACGACGCCGCCGTGATACTGGTTAGATCCGCCTCCAGACTTGTCGTCGAGCTCGTCTAAACAACACAGACTTGGACGCAGTAGGAGACCTAAGGGACCTAAACAACGAACCTCGATCCATCAGATGTTAGGAATGAGTGAGCAGCACTGTGCTTCTCAGATGGGCTACGGTCTGATAAGCTTGCTTGGTACTGATAAAGGCAAACTGGGAGAATGGGCGCTGGATATCCTAATCACTGACAGCGAGGTAGTCAAGCTTGGGTGAGGGACGTTCTGCCTGAAAGCGGGGCGGGACAGTGCCTGCGGAGACAATTTGCGTCGACTCGCGCCGTGACACCCGCCGCTTCGCGCTCAGCCAGACAGCAGCCTTCGCCGCAGAGGCGATGCTGACCCAGCCAACTACAGGAGCCTGTAGGTCGACCAGATTTGGTGTGATCACAATCGATAGAGGGATAGGAGGCTCAGACGGCTTGCATTGGCAGTCCAGAATATGGGACTGATCTGAGCCCTACCATCTCCTATATTAGAATTTCAAGCTCTGTCGAATGAGCAAAGAAAGAATCTTGTCTCAATAACCCTTACAACATTTTTTCAGTCGCAGTTACCTTTAGGTAAATATCAGTTTTTATTTATATCAAAATTAACTTCGAGGCATGCTTCCAGGCAACTGATGTGAACTATACCTTCTCCTGCATTATATCCTGTCTAGATAACCCTTAAGGCGACTATTTGGGCGTTGTTTATTTTCGTTAAATGACAGTTTTTGTTTATATCAGAATTAATTGCGAGGCACGTTCCAATACTACTGATGTAAACCCTGCCATCTCCTGTACCAGATTTTCGAGCTCTATCGAATGATCCAGAAAATAATACTGCCTCAATAACCCCTAAGGCGATTTTTTTTCAGGCGCTGTTTTTTTCGCTAAATATCGGTTTTTATTCACATATATCAGGACTAAATGCGAGTCTTGCTTCCAGGCTAAAATTGCACGAGGATTCCAACCAGATAGACGAGGGATCTTTTAACATAAGTTCAAAGCATTAGTTTCAAAATTACATTTCTTTATCATTTCGTAACTGATTTTTTTTTTATGGAACTTTAGAATGCACACACCAACATGTCGAGAATAAGACTGGATAGGTGGTTCATGAAATCTAATGTTCACCGAGAATAAATTTCATCACACAATACTTCAAATTGCTCGTCCAGTCGTTTGTGACTTCTAGCAGTTTTTTGACCTCGCGTTCCACAGGCAATGTACCTGCATAGCCAATGTCTCCTCCATCAATTAACGAGTTAGAAAACACTGATGAAATGCTTTGAAAAAACTGGAGTACGTCGGTGTTCTTAGGAGGTCCACCGACTATCAAATTGAACTCTTTGGGCAATTTCAGACTGTGAACATGCTCTACGCACTGAAGGATCATAATGTCGTTTTCAAAAAGGTTGAGCACTTGAAGGTCTCTCGTCTATCTAACTATATTTCCCGCACAATTTCAGCCTGGAAGCATGCCTCGCAATTAATTCTGATATAATAAAAACTGATATTTAAGGAAAACAAACAACGCTTAAAAGCCGCCTTAAGGGTTTTTAGACAGGATAATTTCTAGCTCATTTGGTAGAGATCGAAATTCTAGTACAGGAGATGGTAGAGTTCACATCAGTAGTAGCCTGGAAGTATGCGTCGTAGTTAATTCTAATATGAATAAAAACTGATATTTACCGAAAGGTAGCTGCGCCTGAAAAAAAATGTTGTAAGGGTTATTGAGACAAGATTTTTTCCTGGCTCATTCGATAGAGCTTGAAATTCTGATATAGAAGATGGTAGGGTTCAGATCAGTCCCAATTTATGGACTGCCAGTGCAAGCCGTCTGAGCCTCCTATCCCTCTATCGATTGTAATCACACCAAATCTGGTCGACCTACAAGCTCCTGTAGTTGGCAGGGTCAGCATCGCCTCCGCGGCGAGAGCTGTCTGGCTGAGTGCGAAGCGGCGGGTGTCACTGCGCGAGTCGACGCTAACTGTCTCCGCAGGCACTGTCACGCGCCTTTGCCCGCGTCGCTTTCAGGCAGAACGTCCCCCTCCCGTCAAGCTTGTGAGACACGCTGCCCGGAGCAAAGCGATTCATAAGGGAAATTTTGAAAAAAGCTGGAATCGCTGTTTATCGTTATACCTAAAGAACCCATACAGAAAGAGCGATGCGAAGGGAAGCTTGTGATGCTGTCGCGGCTAAGAAAGGTCACTCTCTCTATTTGTCATTCAGAGCAGCTTGACGACAAGTTGAGGGGGAGGGGCTCTAATGAACTTGCTGTATGGTGTGGCCGCGCCTTCAATAAATTAACAGGAAATTTTATAAATTTTCTGGCCACCCTATTAGAAATGGAGAATTATTTCAACTTTTCAATGTCGTCAATAATTCGAGGATAACTACTGCACAATAAGCGTTCGTTAGAAGGCCGCGAAGTTCTCTTTACCACCGATCTGGTTTAGCGATGACAATTTATTGCTGAAGGGAAATTCAAACGCAACGGAAGCTTATGATATTTGTTTCTTCAACGTGTCGCTCTGAATTTTCTTTTAGCTGTCAGTTGCCGCCGCTAGACCAAATAAGTGGTAAAGGGAACGTTCTTCTAACGAGCATTTATTGTTCAGTAGTCATCCTTGAGTCTGAGACGACATTGAGAAGCTGAAATAATTCTCCATTTATAATAGGGTGGCCGGAAAGTTTGGTAAATTTTTTGTCAACTTTCCAAGTAACACCAAACAGAACGGAGGTTCACTAGACCCGCTCTTCAACTTGTCGTCAAGCTCCTCTGAATAATGATAAACGGAAATAATAAACTTCCTAAGCCTATCATTTTCTCTGCAGAATAGGCAGCGCAGCTGTGTTGTTCCTCCAGAAGGAAGGGAGACGAGATGAAATCTGCTCGCAGTCGAGGCTCATCGATCAGACACAACAAATGCGCGCTCGTAACGAGGAACAATAAAAATCACATCAGAAAATCGTCACGATAGCTTACAATCTCAATGACGGCCACTTGAGGCTTGAAGAAAATGACATGAAACAACAGCTACTGTTCCGAAAATAATGCCGGATTTTGATTTTTTTCCTCTTCCCGCCTTTCCATCTACGTATTTTTTAACCTCGTTCGCACACAACGGTTCGATGTGGATAGACGAGATTTCCTTAAAACGTCCCGGGCACTTTAATACTTCAGTCCCGGTGCTTCGCATTGATTTCGCACGTGTGTATCAAACATCGCTAGCAGTCGGGCAGAAGGCATTTCGACGCTGCGGTACTTAGATGGGTCATCCTCGTATGTTGTTGCGCGCAGACGCGGTGTGTGGCTTACATATATCTCGCATCTTAATGCCCTTTTATCTCTTCGTTTTGATTACCGGATTGTCCGGATTTTGTCCGGACAATCCGATAATCAAAACGGATTCATTTTTGCCCCATGTAGGACATGGAATGAAATTACAAGATGTGGGCACTCTTAACATCGACGTTAGGCGGGTCACTGACTTCCATTCCTTGCCCAATTCTACGCTCTGTTCTTTGTGTCAGAGCAGAAAAGCACAGATTCCAGTCTCAGAATTGCTTGTTTGAGTTCCTCTCTCTCTGACTAGTTTTTTGTGTCATTGAAAATTTATATGCTTTCCCACCGGGGTTGGATTCGTCAATGATTTACAGCTGTTTAACGAAGAAAATAGTGCCGAAATCACTGATTGCGCGGATTACCAAGCGATATAGTGAAACATTTCACCATATCGCTTGTTGGTAAGCCGCGCTATCAGGAATTTCGGTTGTATTTTCTCTGTTAAATTGCTTTTGGATCATATTTAATATGATCCATTGAAAGCAATATTTAGTATGAAATGGCGGTATTAGTTGTTAGTGTGGCTACTTAGAGAAAGGACCGCACCCGAGCGATCTATTCACGTTGTAGATGTGGTCCACCAGTGGCCAGCTTCATCAACCGCTTAACGACCGGTAACGGTATATCGGTTATCGAATCTTTATTTCTGTACCTCTCTGTATCACTTACTACGTAGGCCGATATAGTGGATCCGCCGTGAGATGATATCGGCGGTATCGTTGATGAATCTAACCCCAAGATGAGTGTGTACGCCCGGTGGCGTTATTAGTTGACGCGTTTTAGGATGATTCACTGGTTGCCTGTGATTGGCTGGCACGTTCTGCCTGTCTACGTAGGCGGAATTAACGACTTCTACAGGGATAGCTTACTACCAGAGTGCGGAAGACGACTGAGGCTTTAGAACTTTCAAATAATAAAATCAGTCTCAAAGTAACGGAAATACAAGGTGCACCAAAATAACGTGGACAAGATCTTTTTTGTCATAATTATGAAACAACCAACAATTCGAAAAAACAACGACTAATTTACAACAACACAAACATTAAGGTACACAATCTTGAAGTGGTTTCGAAGTGGCCTCCCTTAGAGCTGATGCAAAAGGCCAAACGTTTCGCGAAGTTTGGGGGCAATGGGCCGCAGATCGTGGCTGGGAACAGATTCTGTTCACGGATTACGAAACTGTTCACCGCGGAGCAAGCGCACAATCGCCAAAATGATAAAATCTGGTCTACAGAGGCTCCAAGCAGCTCTGCTACATACTTGGAGCCTCTGTAGTCGAACACCGCCAGAACCCAAAATCGGCCCTGGTTTGGGGCAGAATCATCCCTCTGGCAGGACCCCTCTGTTTTTCGTGGATAAAGGAGTAAAAATCGAATAAATGTGCACCAGCGAGACATTCTCGAGTCCGCAGTTCTCATTGGGTCCACCAGCACTTCGGTGATGTCCATTGGACGTTCCAATAGGACTCTGCACCCGAACATATGTAGGGCGAAGAGTACGCAGGCGTGGTGCAAGGCCAATTCCCCCGTTTCCTCCACGCCTTCGGAATGGCCGCCGTATTCTCCGGATTTGAATCCGATGGACTAGTGTGTGGGCATTTTCAAGACTAGGATCGGCGTCAAGCGCCACCGCAGTCTCCAGTCCTTAAATGAAGCCTAACGCCAGGAGTGGGAACGGTTGTTTCCTGATGATCTGCGGCCCATCGCCCCCAAACCTCGCGAAGCGTTTGGCCCTGTGCATCCACTCCAGGGGAGACCACTACGAAACAACTTGAATTTGATCTACCATAATGTTTGTATTATTGAAATTCAGTTGTTGTTTTCTCGAATTGTTGGTTGCTTTACAATTATGATAAAAAAATCTTGTCCACGTTATTTTGGAGCACCCTGTATTGAGCAGGAGAGGATACAGTCTTTGCGCACTGTTGTTCAAATCTGCGAAAGTAGTCATTATTTGGCATTTCTACTTCAAATTCAGGCAGACTTAATGAATTGTTCGGTCGTCATGGTCTGTAAGTGTCCTTGTTTTGAAAAAAGACAAGGCTTTTAGGGCTGTTTGAATTTCATGAGAAGTGCGGTCTACGAATTTTTCGGCGAACACTTTCTACCGACAGATTTCGAATTTCTACAAGAGCGCGTGTAAGGCAGGCGGAGTAGGTCTCGGCTGTAGCGTGCACCGATACCAGGTTTCTGGTTCGGATTTCCCGCCCAGGTCAACGAAGTCGTCTACTTCTTCGGGGTCGGTGATTTGGTATCAGACTTGTCTGAGAAGGATAAACCACTGGCTTATTCATCGCCTGGCGACCGCAATTCACTGAATGGTCAAATACGCATTCAAATCGCTTTGACGACGTCCCATAGAAGCAGAATGCATGACGCATCTCAAAAGAGGTAGATTAACGCCGCCCCTTATTCTTCATGCGCTTCCTACATCCATTTTTATTAGAGAGTGAATAATAATTCCATAGAGGTCGCACTCCGTCAAGACACATCCAAATTTGATTTCGGTTCTTGAAGATTGACCAACTATAAGTAGGAACTCGACGTATCTAATTGCTACTCATGTTCGATTTGTGCCGTGATTGGCTGCCACGATTACGGTAGCAGCAACCCTGCGTTCCTGCACGTTGGGTCTTCGCGACATGTGTCGTCGAATCTGATGATGTTTGCCATCCTTATATAGTGCGCTGTTTGGCTACTTAAAAAAGAAAAAGTGGTATCGGGTTTTTGCCTGACCGGGTGGAAGAGGCGGTCTTCGAAGGGTTTAGTCAGTCAGAACGGCCTCAGCTAGTGACTTTCTTCTCGTACCTCTAGCTATCTAACAGTGATATTCTCATGCGCATAGGAGAATAATGAGTTATGATACTTCGAGTAGAGTCCCGTTTCCCCTCTTGTCAAGACATATCCCATCATGATAAAAAAGAGAAAAGATGGGCTATTTGTTGACAAGAGGGGAAGCGGGACTCTACTCCAAAAGCGTCTAACAAGCGTATGGCCAATGATAGGCTGAAGGTACTCTTCTTCCACTTGTACGTAGTTCTGCAACATCTGTGCGTCGCTTAACTAACGTTTATTTAGATGGGTGTTCGCTCGTTGCTTCTGCCGGATCGAATTAAACCTGTGACAGTGCTGATTTCATTTTCCCCATTTCGACTCCAGTCAAGTCTTTTCCGCGATCGCGCATATTGGCCTCGTCGTTTCGTCGGAACCCTGGAAACAATGAAAACATCAAAGATGTTAAATTAGCGACCAGGTTCTGGAGCTAGGAGATCACCTTGATGGCAAGTAGTAAAGTCCTATGGCAAAAACTGCGTATCGACAGGACTAATCACTCATTAAATACAACCAACGTGCAATCGTAAGAACAAAGCATAACATTTGTCTCAAAAATAATGTCGAATTTTTCGTTGCTGTTCTATTTTCAAGTAAAGGGCGCGTAGATGAGCAGTTGGAGAGGCGACGGCTGTCGCGTGATTCTCCAATTCCACGTTCTTAGTTCAATTTTGGAGCCCAGGCCAACCAAACCTTCCGCCTTTCCGGGGTCGATGAATTGTTACTCTATATATTGGATGGGAATGGATAATTTTTGGATATCAGAAACATCCGATCCGAATCATCCATTCGGAAGTCCCTAAATCACCGTTATCCGTATCATCCTGGGGCCGGATTCATTAACGACTTACAGCAATTTAACAGAGAAAATACAACTGAAATTCGTGATAGCGCGGCGAAATGTTTCTCAGTAACATTGTTTCACAATGTCTCGCTTGATAACCCGCGCTATCAGGAATTTCGGAAATATTTTCTCTATTGAATTGCTGTAAGTTGTTGATGAATCCGGCCCTGATATCGACGTCTGTAAAGTTCCCGTTATCCGAGTCATCTAATTATGCGGCCGCTTGAAGAATACAGGGTGCGTAAAAAGTATTGACGCACCTACTTTTTGTTTCAGCTCCAGCTTTCTCTTTCTACCCCTCTAGGTTTTTGTGTGTGTTATTTTTGTTGTCTGTATTGTGCTCAAAAAAAACTCACGAAAAAAAAACTGAAGAAACATGATCATCACCTTACGGTGGGCCTTCTTTGTCTGTTATCCAAAGAGTGAATACTTTCTTACCAGGAGAATTAGGCGGTGTTCGAAACGGTTGGTAAGGAAAGAGGTCAGCAACCCAAACGTCAGCCACGGCTCTGTCATAACAGATGATGATTACAAGATGTTCAAGCACGATAACGTTCAAATCCAAAATTATCAATCACTGTCCGATAACGGCAAACAGATAAGGCGCGCAGCTGTAGACAGCTTCTCAGACGAGCACAGCTTAAACATGAATCCGCTGGATTACTCGTTTTAGGCGATTTTAAAGAATGAGGTCTGTGCTACTTTCAACAGAAGTGACCAGCCGCAGAAGGCAATATTTAATCAGAAAACAGCAAATGCTATGAGATGCGCCGTACAAGTGCACTCATTTTTAAGCTAGTATTGAAGCTCGGAAGCAAAATAGTTCTGGTGCCATCAAACCAGATATTTCACTACTATCTGCGTCAGTGGTGTAGAAATGGTTATGGAATTTTTTTTTGATAAATAGATAGATAAATAAAACATGAAAAAGACAGGGATATGACATTGGTAGTTCAGAAGAGGATTTTTGTAACATCCAAATTTACTATTATTAGGGCTAAAATGTTTTCGAACAGATAGTAATAACAGAATAAACTGTAGCAGTCCCAAATATTTTCTTTTTTTTTTTTGCGAAACTAAAGACTAGGGTGTCCGAATACGGTATGTGGAAAATCACTGTTATCCGAATCATCCAAGTATCAAATACGACACTTTTTCGAACTAGCCTAACCTATAGGTTTAGGCACAGATTCGGCGGTTTTGTGTTGTACGAAACGAAACTAAAAATTACATGCAGCAATGGTGTGTACTGCACCTAGTGAGCCGAGTTAGACCATTTCTGATATAATTAGAGATACACGTGCCTTCCTACAAAGCGAATATCCCCTGAGTACATGTGACCCCCCCCCAACCTATTTGCTCCCCAATAGGCGTGCACCTAAACCTTTTAAGGAAATAAAAGTGGAAATGCACTAGCACGATCCTGACGAACACAGCCCCGAATGATTACCGTATCATTTAGGCGCGTGTTGGCGATGGAGCACGAAATCCTTCATCCCTAGCATTACACGCGGGAACCTAACCAGAAAGGACATTTGAGAAAGTAACTCCAATTTTGGTATTATAATGCCTTCTCAGTGGATGAAACACTAACTCGCTTCGAGAAAAACAACACTTTCCACTTTACGCAATTCATGGAAAAACTCGATTTAGCAAATCTTCAAAGAGCAACTTTTACTGTAATCTTTTTTGCTCAACTGATTTTGTTTCATTTTTACTTCAAAAAATGTTATGTGTACTGTTCTACACAGTGTGGTCCTCCTCTGTGAAAATACATCTCTCTAAACACTGTATGGTAAACACTGTGGTGCAGAATCACTCAATTCCTTCACTAGCTATGAGTAGCCGTGATAGTGGTACTCCAGTCACGATCCTCTACTTCTCTACCCTACTCTGCCATCTCTGCCATCCACGGGGGACGCCCCGGAGATGTGCATAAGGTGGTGTGGGGAGCGTCGAAATTCGGGGATGGTACCCGGCTTTTTCGCGCCGAGTACCATCCCGAGTCGGGTGAGAATAGCATACGGCCCCTGGTCACTCAGTGAATGCGAAGCTGGATTCTGCGCTCGAAGAGCGCAGAACCAGGTTAGGGAAGAGACTCCAGGGTGTGTGCTTCTCGCTTCTCGTGTGGAAGCTGTCGCTCAATGGGAGCCGTGGCTTGGTTCTGCGCTTTTCGAGCACAGAAGCGCATACAACTGGGAAAATGCAAGGAAACGTTTGGAAATTGTGTAGATGTCAGAACCCCTCAAATCGCAACCAATCAGTTGAAATGCAAAAATGCCTCGACGCATGAGGATCGAGCCTCCGACTTCCATTGCATGAAGCAACACCACTATCCACTGCGTCCCGAAACGCTCACACGCATTACTATCGCGGACGTATAAGAGACCCCAGCGCACACTGTCCGCGCTCCATCGCTAACCGGTATACGGTAACGATTCGGGGGTGCATTCGTCAGAATCGTTTTACATGGGAGTGCTTACATTCCATGACTTTCCTCACATAGTCCGGCTGGAAGGTAGCAGACGAGAAGCCGTTGCCAACGCCAAACGAATGAGCTGTCGTCGTGGCCGACCGGTCGACGCCTGAAAAGTGTGCGAGGAAGAATGAGGAGGATGAGAGGTCGAAGCGGGACTCGCCTGTGACCAACCTTGCTCCATCGCGGATCGGAAGGCAGTGAGCTGCCACCGAATTGGCTGACGACACCTGATGACGTGGCACTCGGCGGCTCTTCCGGTCAGTACGTGTTAAGCGCTAGATAACAGGTAAACGTCAGCAGAACAGAACATGTCCCTACCCGTTTGCCCTGTTTACTGCCCTTGACTTCGTTGTGTTTCAGTGCGAGGAAACCACCGGGCAAGTTGGAGGGGGGTGTCTAACCTGATTAAGGAAATCTTTGCAAAATTCGTGCATAAACAGTAGCACCGAAATCACACTAACCCCTTCATCAGGGAAGCGAGACGCTTTAGAAATGATTCACGTCAGTTTCTTTGAGCCTCAGGTATAGTTGTGCCTCTTCGAATATGCATCGATTGATCGAATTTGAGTACTCGAATTCGAATATTTCAAAAGTTCGCGTTTTTCGAATGTATTCGAGTATGAGTATTCAAAAATCGGTTTTTCGAATGATGTGCAAGTTTAATTAATTAATTAATTAATTAATTAATTAATTAATTAATTAATTAATTAATTCAAGGATGTGGGACCAAGCCACACTTGTGATACACAGAAAAAAAGCGAGAAACAGACATTAAATATGAGTACAGAAAGCTATCAGCATAAGGTCTTGAACAATAGCTGATGTTTGTCGACGATCATTTTGATTTGTACAACACTGAAAACACGAAAAACAACGACAAACAGAACAAACATTGCAGCTCTACTCCCCATTTGGTTTTTTCTATAAGTCTGGAAAGGCTTGCACAGTAAGCCCAACGACATTATCAAGAACCTAGGAATGAACCTGAACTCCCTAAGGTTTCTATAGGTAAAAAAGCTTGATCTAATCTTTGTTCTTACCACCAAACCATATAACCTTAACTTTCGTCTTCTGGATCGCGTTAGCGAAACACCAAAGAAAGAGAGTGGATCTGTGAGATCCTATAAGTCGAAATCTTGAGCATCACAGTGAGGTTTTCTGTCCTCCTCCTGCTATACAATGTTGGAAGTCCAAGAATTTTTGCCCTTTCTGATAAATAACTTCAGCGTAAAGCTGATTTGAATGCTTTCTAAGAGCTGAATGCCTCTCTTTCTGCAGGTGTTCCAGGTAGTTATTCCAAACTCCATTACAGGTCGAACATAGGTCTTATAGGCTCGTGAATAGACCCGAGGTCCTTTGTTTTCAGAGCCATGAACAGAACGTAGGTGCAACTGTTGGCTTTCCTCAAGTCTTCAAGGGTACACGTTCGCTTAGCGCTAGAGTTTTGATGGGAACAAGACATCGTTACAACATTGATGCTTTAGATTACGAGTAGGAGCAGCGAAACCTCGATTGACCCCCACCGTTCTAGCACGAACTGCGCCGAGCCCTGGCTACTAGATCTGAAAATCCAGTGCAAGGCAATAGGAAATAACCTTTTCAGGGTTTCCTAATCGTAATTCTAAGCAATCCTTAAAAAATTCTAAAATCGTAGTCTCCTTTGAAGGAAATTCATTCATTCATTGTGCCCATTACATTTGACAGTACAGATAGTGACCGTGAAAGGCGCAGTTCTTGGCTTGTGATAAGAGATCCAACAATATACAGAGTTGCCCATAATGCAACAAGAACATAGGCGTTTAAAAAGGCTAAGAATGCACCAAATTTGGTACACTTTTGGACAATGTTTGCCCATGGTTTGTAGGTTATGATGGAGCGGTATTATTTATAAGCGACCACTCCTAGATTGATAAGTGCCTTCAGGTCGTGTGGGTTGCTTTACAGCTCGCGTCGCAGCACCTCGTACGGAGTTTTATTTCTTATTCGTTCCAAAGAAGATATTGAAGAATAGTTTTCCCAGGCCTTATAGAGCAAGACATTTTCTTTAAGATGATTAATAAACGAAGATTGAAAATCTAAAGATTTAGGAATTTCACAGCTAGTCTTTCGCAGGTGCAATATTTTGCAGATGGACTGAGATCCGCTACCACGTCCCTGTCTTTTGCTGTTAGAAGAATCGCTTTACTAGAATGTGCATTTTGCCTTTAAACAGCGCGATTACGTCTCCAATATATGGTGTTATGTTTTTATTCCCATCAAACGAACATTTTTTATTGATTTTCACTTTTTTACACAAAAACCTAGGGTGTGAGGGGAGGCATTTTGGAAAATCGTGTATGACAAAAACCTGCCATGCGTGGCCATTGTGTTCATATCATCGGGGTCCAGCAATGGTGGTATTTAACGCACTGTTATTTTTACCTTTCTAGGATCGCTCAACTTCGAGAAATTTTTCATCAAATGAGGCAGAGGCTGAATACCCATTTCGAACGACGCGCTCCAACTGCGCCTACAAATTTTTCTCTCTACTTTCTTCTCCTTACAGCTGAGTCTTCGCCTCACTTGTGGGCTTGTAGAGCTTTCCTTGTAGTTTTCCAGAAACCACATATTGCTTAGTAATAGATTACACACAAGGCTGAATATTGCATTTGTTCCAGTTGGTCGCTGCATCGTGTATGGTCAGAAAATTAATAGCGTTCTTCTATTGTAGTTCAGATCCGTTCATCTAGTATTCACTATTGATAAGCCTCTGAACTGCCCTACACAATACCATTGTACCATAAGTTCAGCAACCAATCTTCCGAAATTTAGTCATATCGTAATGGGAGCACTCCACCACGGGCCAGGGAAGAATTTTCGGTAGTTTTACTTGAGAGAGCATTACATTGTAATAAGAGCAGCTACGACCATGATATTTTCCAGAAGTATAGCACTAAGTATACGCTAAGTAGCAGTTGGTATGCGGTTCTTTGCAATTGGAAAAAGACAACCAATAAGGTCACCTAATTTTGTGGCAGGACTTATGGGCCAACCTGTATATAAGTTTGATCTTCATCCATTCAACATGGCGATATATCAATAGCCGCATAGAGAAACCTCAATGTTATGACTACAGTAATCAACACTTCGATATAATAAAATTGTTAAATGACAACTATAAAATATGGACAACTATAAAATATGTGACTTATGAATTGTTTACGACAGTGATTGTGAAGGAAATCGCTGTGCTAACTAGAAAATTTATTTTGGGATAAGGTCGAGATGAGTCTGGAATGCATGGGAGTTTCTGTAATTGAAAAGGTCGTTGTTTAAACCGTTCCAGAGCTACGTTTTCAACGAGGAACGAGTTTTTGTACTGAGTCGCTTAGTGTTCGAATTTTAGCCCTGGTAGTGGTGTGATACAAGTCGTTCTCTAAAACCTGCAAGGACAAGAGTAAGGATAAGGGGGTTGTAGCGGAGAAGAAGGTGCCTGATGTTTGGCAGGAATGTACGACGATCCCGATTTGGAAGAAGAAGGGCAGCCCTGCTGACTGCTCAAATTACCGTCCGATTCGGTTGCTTTCGCACGGCATGAAAATCTTCGAGCGAATCCTCGATAGCCGAATTCGCGAAATCGTCAAGCTTTCCGGCAATCAGTGCGGCTTCGTGGCTGGTTGTGGCACTATGCCGTCTGCCGTCAATGCCGTCTTCGGGTAGAGAAGCATCGCAAGAAACAGAAGCCGGTGCATCTTGCCTTTCTCGATTTGGAGGAGGCCTTCGATCGCGTACCGCGTGAGGTTATATGGTACGCCTTACGACAACACAACGTACCTGAGGAACTCATAGAGTGGGTGCGGATGCTCTACTCTTGCCCAAAGAGTAGAGTGCAAGCTGCAGCTGGAACCTCAATGGAGTTTCCCATCTCTGTTAGGGTGCACCAAGGATCTGCGCTTTCCCCACTCCTTTTTGTTGTCGTAATGGATGCCATTACGCGAGATCTCCAGAAGCCCGTCCCTTGGACGTTGCTATATGCTGATGGCGTGATGCTCGCCTGCGAAGACAAAGGTGAGCTCGAGCGAGAGGTGCAGGCTTGGTGCGACCGCCTGGCCATGTTCGGACTCAAATTGAACGTCAAGAAGACCGAGTATTTCACGACTGACGTAAATGAGTCCGGCTCCATTAAGATTAACGGTACTGAGCTTGCACGCACTTCGGTGTTTAAATACCTGGGATCAGCAATAGCTTCTGATGGCAATATGATGGTTGAAGTGAACTCACGCGTGAGTGCAGCTTGGTCGAAGTGGCGCTCGTTGACTGGAGTACTCTGCGACAAGAAGATGCCAGAGCGCTTAAAGTCGAAGATCTACAAAACCGTCATCCCGCCGGTAGTGATGTACGGAGCTGAGTGTTGGCCTGCGACAAAGGAAACGGAAAGTCGCCTCAGCGTAATGGCAACGAAGATGCTGCGCTGGATGGCTGGAGTCACGCGCCTGGACCGCATCCGAAACGAGGCTATCCGGCAGAAGTTCGGTGTCGCGCCGATGGCGGACAAGATGCGTGAAGCTCGCTTACGATGGTACGGCCACGTTCTGCGTGGAAAGGAAGACAGCGTCCGTAAGATAGGCCTTAACTTCGTAGTGTCTGGAAAACGGCCTAGAGGGCGCCCAAAGCAGCGTTGGGCTGATACGTTACACAAGGACTTTAAAGTAGCTGGTGTCCACCCTGATCTAGCACGGGATCGGGAAAGATGGCGACATGGCACCAGAAAAGCGGACCCCGTCATGAAGCGGGACAAACGCTGAAGAAGAAGAAGATAAGAGTAAGGATAAGGAATGGCGTTAACCAACCCCTTTTGGCATGGGCCATGCTTTCTACTTCTACGGGATGTAGTGAAGGCAGTTTTAATGTGTATTTGCCCTATACATTGACTTGCAGTGGTTAGCCGGTCCGGTCAATGTTTTATTTTTCTTCCCTGTTAAACTTTGTGTGTTGTTTAACAGCGCACCATATGTGTTTTTAGTTGAAGATGTTTCGGAACATATAATAGTCGGGAGCTTCGTCCGACTGCTTAAAGTTCTGCTCATAAAATCAGAGTTTACAAAGTCAGAGGTAGTTCCTTCATGCCCAGTTCTGTATGCCGCTCTTATGGTCATTTGCAGTATCCGGCAGTGTTTCCAGAGGTTGACAGAGTTCGTGCCCCCTGCAATGCAGCAGGTTCCCTGAGTCGCATCTGCGCCGTTATCCGATCCTCTTTCGGCGTTTCACAGTGCTCGACTGAGCTCGTAGACAAACACACATGAAACCTGCGACTGACTGCCTGTCCAACTGATTGACTGCCTGAATGACAGGCAGTTCCGGTCGGGCGTATCCATTCAACCACACCGCCATTACAATCGGCTTCTTTAACCATTTGGCCTTCTCAGACAAGCCAAGGAGCTTGAGCAAACAGCGCGAAGAGTGGCGTAACCCTGGCAGATTGTTCAAATGTCTTCGTGTTGCAGGTTACGGACATCTGATCCCGATCTCGCCAGAAGGACAGATCTTGTGCATGTTCTATGCGATACTCGGGTGAGTTGTTCTGAGACGCTCATTTAAGTTGTGATATGGATTAGAATGAGCCTCATACTAAAAAAAATATGTCAGAAAGCGCCGGTACCACGTTTAGAGTAACTGCGGGTGAATACAAAAGCTCAGCGGATTAGATCTGCCCTCTGATCTTTAAAAGGTCTACAAATTTGCCATGGTCTATGGTGAATGCTGTACGTGTTAATAAAGGAGATCTGGCATGCAATACACTTCTATGGGATCTCAGACAAGTTGAATGCATATTTGGCCTCTACAATAACATTCATTGCCTATCCGATGGACAAGTCAGCGTTTCGTCCTTTTGACTTTATAAGAAGTCTAGCGCCACTTCACAGCCACCAGAGGCATGGAAGACTTTGTTGAACTAGGCAGGACCCGAACCTTAAAAACAATCCGGGTGCACGTAGCAGACGGCGCCTCCTTCGACTGCACCATGTACTAGTCGAGCAGGGAAGGGATCTTACCTAGACTCGATAATTAGTTTATTACCTGCGATCCTTCCAACGATAGCAAGGCTTTCAAGCGTCTGTCGTCTGATCCTAAGACCTACCGTAATATTAACAAAGGGTAAAGGATAGAGGTTGGCACTAGTCAATTCATTAGCGGGACGCGCCACGAATTTTTCTTCTGCGTGATAGCGCGTAGGTAATTTGAGTGTGTATTTGGTCAGTACATTGCGGTTGCCATTTGATTAAGAAGTCGTGTTTTATATTTTCTAGACTGGTCTGGTATATACACCAGTTCAACAACTTTGATGGAATGAAAGGCTTGGTTGGTCTTGGGGGAAATCCATACCAAGAACTGCGAAATCGGGTGTTCGCGGCAGCCGGCTGCTATTTCGACAGCGCTACCATGCAGCATCTTTAAAGGAGTAAGAGATAGAATTTTTCGTCGAAATGAAAACTTTATTCCATTTTTATTTGTTTGGGACGCATGTAGCGCAGCTGGAGGCGTCGGCTGTCGTGTGCACCCGATGCCAGATTTCTGGTTCGGATTTCCCACCTAGGCCCACCAAGCCTTCTATGACTCTGGCGGGCGATAGATTGGAGCCAGTCTTCTCTGAGAAGGATATGACGCTGACTTGTTCATCATCTGGTCACCGCAAGTCATTCTACGGCCAAATAGACATTCGAATCGCCTCTGCGACATAAGAAGTATGTAGAAGCAAAATGCGTAGCCAATCCTGAAATAAGTGTTCCACCATCCTTCATCTAACTTGTTGAGGAATTCAGACAGGGCTATTGTTCGGTGGAAAGGGTTACGTACGGGTGGAAAGAGTTGTATTAAGTGCAGTTTTTTTTGATTTTAAAAATGCTATTTTCAATAATTTGACAATTTGAAATTAGGTAGTTTGTGGGTGTGCATTTCAACCGCAGTTTTGAGGAATACCGAAATTTTATACTCATTCCTCGAAACACACAAACAATAGAACCTAGTTAGAAAAAATGCCTTAGTTGTATAGCCGCTTCTGGGAAAGTTTGTAAAAGCGAAGGATGCTAGACACGTCATGGGAATCCTCTACGACTATCAGCAGGCTTCTTGAACCGTAGTGCAGCTGGGAAGTGCCTCGAAAGGCAAGGCTATACCAACAGCGGGCCTCGTCACCAGTTCTCGATCTGCCGCTCCTATAGTGTTCCTTGGGTCCTAATCAGTTGATTGAGCGACTGATTGCTGTGGACGCACGAGGTGTTCACACAAGTTCTTCGAAAATGCCACCTCATCTCCCGGTAGTTGTCCACAGAAACGGATCAACACTTCTTGGTGACATTGCGCGGAACCGTATGCCTTACCATTAGGCAAATTGACGAATAGTAGTCCCCGGATGGGGTAGGCACAACGGCTACGGGGAAACCTCAGACGAAGTCTTCATCGTTTTTAGAGCCCCAGGACTACCTGCTGAAAGACACTTTAGTGCATCTTGTAGTCGAGCAGCTTTTTATTGTAGTATTTCCATCTATTAGGGCGCATTGTAGCACAGTCGAACTAGGCGTCAACTATTGTGCACGCTCTGTTCCAGGTTCATGGTTCGGATTTCTCGCTCAGGCCAACCATGCCTTTTACCCCTCCGGGGTCGGCGATTTGATGGGAGAATTTATTTATTTATTTATTTATTTATTACTGCACCTTAAGTGCGCCCAAAAACAGAGTAAAACAAAAAGGCAAGCTTGCATAAATTCAGTTAACACACATGAAGAACACAAAAAAATATCGCTATGCACTGCAAACTAGTATTTTGTATACTTTATAGCCATCAGAAGCTCAAATACAAGTAGCTTGAAACAATGTATGAACAAAAAATTATAATAAAAATAATAGGTAAATTGATACTAATACTAGAGTTGTCTGGAAGGGATAGTAAAGACTGACTTATCCATTGGATGACCTCCGGGAGCCATTGTACAGGCTACCTCAAATTACCTCCACTACATCCCGCAGAACTAGAATTCGTGGCGCATCCCACGAAAGGATTAATTAAAGCCTCCCTTTATACTTTATCCGTATGCGTCCACCTCTTAAAGTAGGAAGTGTTAGAAGATTGTTAGGGGGATGTGTTATTGCGATCAAAGCTCCTCTACTCATCCTTTTCAGAAGGTTGTTTACTTTCTGTTGTTTTTTCCGCTGTTTTTCCAGTACTGGTTCTGTTTTTAGACCTGCATGACGATGTGTACAAGGGTATGTGCACCTTTGAGTGCAATAAATAAATAAATAAATACTGCTATGCATCACCTGCTTTCTGGGCGAGATGCTATGCCATCATACTATCAGTTCTGTTTGATCCAATGCTACGCAGCATTGAGTAGTTTTTAGCTGTCTATCAGATTCATCAGTTGGAACACAAAGTTCAGAAAACTGCACTGCGTTTTACACTACCTAGAAGAAATGTAGTCCTAATCTATATGCTGGAAAGCACGATTAGCTCCTTAACGGTCCTTCTTCTGGACTTATATGGTTGGTGCGAGAAAAAAATTAATAAGGAGTTTGCTTTCAGAATCCCTTTGACACTCATCACCATAGCCGATGTGGCGAAGTTCTTGGCAGACTTCCTTGGACATTCTGGAGATGACAATCCATTATCGGAGGTACGTGGGAGAGAATCACTGATCTTTCATCGATTTATTAATTAGACGCTGTATTCGTTTGCTATCTAAGTTATCAAAGAGTAAGTACATAGAGTCAGGTGCAAATCCATACGTAAAAAAGTTGAAATCTCATAGTTCTTCAACAGCTTAAAACTCAATGCCACAGCAGTCGTAACCAGAAGACAATCCATTTTTGGGATTCGCCATGCATTCTACTTCTACGAGAGCAGTCCAGAGCACTGTATTATTCAGGTGTCCGGTGGTCGTCGCTTCACTGTTCTTCTCAGTCTGTTCGGCTACATGACACTGGCGGCTTGGGTGTTCACCTTCTACGAATCCGGCTGGTCGTTCCTCGATTCGTTCTACTTCTGCCTTATCTCGCTGGTGAGTGTCGACCTAAGACATCTTTGAATAAAACTCGGTTGGGATCTCTAGTTTCTTCCTGACCCTCAACCTTTTTCCCAAATTACGGCACGGATCGAAAAAGCTTTGAAGGGGAACAAGTGCGGATTGAGAACTACCAGAGAAGGATCTCAGGCGCATGTCTGGACGGCCGAGATGAATATCAATGCGAGAATCTTGAGGAAAAATATGTCCCATTTTTGCAAAGTTCTTGAACCTACCGAGTTAAGAGCCCGAAAAGTTTACAATGGAGATAAGCAGAAAGCAGCAAAATCGAGCAACCAGACATCTAAACGTCTCCTGTGAATAGTATTTTTGCATTTTTTTCTGTGATTTCTACATTTGGAAGATGTTTTTCCAGACTGTGCGACTCCATACTAAACTTTTATGAACCTAATTCAGCGGGTTCAGTCTTTGGAAAATGTTACTATTTTGTTTTTACTATTTGAAGGATGGAGATTCTCTTAGTGATATTCGTATTTGGCGTTCAGATACACGCCTGAAATCCTTTCTTGATCAGTAATGCAGATGCACTGTCAGAGATAGAACTCTGGGTTACACACGGCGCCATCCTCATCCTTTTCTACGTACTCCATCTAAGGAAGCTAGGAGCCTAGCCGGAGGTCACCAACCGACCGTCTTCTTCAATGCTAGTCCAGATGGTTTCTAACCGAGACCAATGCCAGTATTAGGCTTATTAGTCCCATGTTTCTTCCAAGTTAAGCACGCCTAAACACGATTTAGCCGCCCGCCTTCATTGAAAGTGAAATTGTCCATTGTAAAATGGACTTTTTGCACAGTCGAGATTCCTGTCTGATTAGCCCGTCCGCATCCGTTGGTCGAGCGGTGACTGTTCTAACGAGTATTCGCAGAAAAATCTTCCCGAAAACTGTTCTGAGTGGCGCCTAGCAGCTGTCTCAATTTCCGTCCGACTTCGTGAATCGATACGGCCCTTAATATATCGAATCAATCGGGAAAAAAAGAAAGGTGAACAAAAAAGGTCTTTATTCCAAAAAACAGCGACCAGCTTTCGTCAATAGTTCTACTGTCAACATACCTAAGCCCTTAGATGTAGGTAATCGACAGCTAAGCAGCCGAACAAACAATAAGGTAAGCGCAATGCATGGCGCATCTCAGGTAGATTCATACATGTACTGCTGGTTCTGTTGTGTTGAACAGCTGATACAACGTGAAGTGTACCTATCATTGAGTGTTTAGTGCTCAAAACGTTGCTTTGTATAGTCGCCACAGATTGCTTTCTATTCTATTGAATCTATCTCATGGCATCCAGGGGCCAGATTCATCAATGACTTACAGAGATTTGACAGAGAAATCACAGTGGAAAATCTTGATAACGCCACCATTTCACCATATCGCATGTTGATAAGTCGCGTTAATTCACGTTTTTTCAGGAGTTTCCGCTGTAATTTCTTTGTTAAATTTCTGTAAGTCGTTGACGAATCCGGCGCCAGATGATTTTGGCATGTTATGTACTTTTGGATCGCGCTTCGTATTGAAACTGTTCATTTTTTGCAGACACAAATATCCAAGGAGTTTCGTCCGTACCTCAAAAGGTTGTATTCCTGAACTTCTTTTTTTCGTCGGGACGAAATATATTTAGTAAGAAAGTAGACACAGTTGAAAAATGTTTTATTGTTGTTGGGCTTCCAATCTGTTCTGTCTTGAAAGTTGCTTTCTTTTTTTTCTGTCTGAAAGTTTTTTCTGGGACCGCTGCTCTGCTTCTGAAGTTGTCCAAACGCGTTTCCCTGAAACGTTTGAAGCGCGACAAAGATTATCTACAGCGTGCGACGTTTAAATCTGGACGAACTTAACGTTCTCTTCTCAAACAAATTTAATAGCGCAAAATACAATTGAATTAGAAAAGTAGACATGTACGTGTAGCGAAGGTGGGCAGCAATGCACTGAATGGGCATGCCGTTCAGAGAAGAAGTGTACGTTTAGTACCCCGACTCCCTGGCGAGTGTTGTGCTCTGTTTGGTTGTGATTGGCAGGGGCGCTGCCACCTCCCAATGCTGCCCACATTCGCAACATATATCGAAAATTCTTTTACACACGAATAAAGGAATATGTCAAGAGTAGAATTGCTCAGTATATCCTCCGTCAGCCGCAGTGATTGCCTGCTTCCTTGTCTTGAAGCGCTCGCACTTCTTCAAAACAGCGCTTCCATGTATGTGAATGCTGCTTCAACACCCATGTGAATAGATGTGCCATTAGAGTGCTTGTCTTGTCAGCAACCCTTTCGACTACACTCCAAGCATAGTAGTTCAGGGGCTTCACTTCCGGGCTATTCAGCGGCCAGATCTCCTTATGGTTAGACCAAAGCATGTCAGGTTATTGGGCAGCAAGTTTTATACTAAATGGCGAGTCGGTGCGCCGTCCTGCTGGAAGACGTATGGACTCCCTGAGGTCGCCATCCACAGTTTCACTGGAGTCTAAAACTCACAGATAAACTTCTCTGGTGAGAGTTTGTCCTTTCTCCCTCCTCCAAAATCAGCGCCTTATCCTTCTCCACGACTGCCACAGAGACGCATTCTGGGTGGGTTTTTCTTGACGGATTTGCGTAACCTTACTCAGACTCCTGAGGAACATGGCACCTGGTCACAACATCGTGAAAGGTTGGTCTTGGAAACCAGAAGAATCGAATTATTTCAGCTGGCGAACCCCAGCGCGAATACTTTCGATAATCGAGCTCGTCGGTTGTACTCCTTCCTTGTTATACGAGATCGCGGCCATTCTGAGGTTATGGCTGTCTAGAGGCTTCTGGCTTTCAACGACCAAAATCGTGACCTTTGGTGGAATTACGGTGTGGCGGGAAATTTGAATTGTCCGGAATTAAGCGCCGCATGACACTTGTGACATGACAATACTCGTCTCCACTTCGCGAAGCTGAGCCGCCAGAAGATGGTCGAACTCGGAGAGGAACTCCTTCTACATGTTCCTCACTCTACGGACTTGGCTCCTTCTGAATACCACCTTTTCGCATTCTAAGCATCACCTTCGATAAGACAAACTAAATGATCGTCCAGATCTTGACAATCATTGTGAGGTCGTCCAATTTTCCAATTAACAGAGCCACAGTTCTGGATCAGGGGAATTGAGAAACTCGCTTGGCATATGCTTTAGACAAAGACAAAGGCTATACCAAGGCCTAAATCGCAGTTATTATCAACAGTGACCAAGTCTTTGTCGATTCAGATCTGCGATTTTTTAGAATAAAAAAGAAACTCCGCTTAGGACTTTTTCATCAGACCCAGCGGTAGTCGAGTTCTGGAGCGAAGCGTGTTCAAACTCGAACGTCGTAGGAGGAAAACGTTTTCCCAGTCCTCGTCTAGCCCATAAACAGGCACACGACATAGACGTTACATGGTTCGCATTGCTTGTAGATGACATCCGTATGACCTTCAAAACTTTACCAGGGCACTTCATGCTTCCACAACTTCTTCTTACCTACCCACTCGACCTCTCCTTAGAGGACAACGTGAGCGGATTACTCCTGTGCATGCGAAGAATTGTAGCCGTCCAGGACCTCCATCCTGTCCCTAACAATAATCCCCCCGGCCATCGCGGCACGCCGACCGGCTCGATGTCGCTGCCTGAAAAAGCAGCCGTGTGTACATTCCATGTGGATCGATTTTTGTCCGCTCTTTTCCCCATTGACCTCATATTGAGCCGGTTCTGGAGACGACGACGGCGAACCAGCTTATAACCAGCGCAGTGGCATCACTACACACAGCTATTGTTTGTGGGTGCTGTATACACCTGAAGAAAACCATTGGCAAGAAAGAATCGTAAAAAATCAATAACGCTCAATAACGACGTCGCATTTCAGATGACCGTCGGCTTCGGCGATCTGTATCCACAAGGCGACATGGAGTATATGCTGTCGTCTATGGGTAGGTTAAATAATCTATTCAGAGGAACCGCTATCATATCCCCTTCTTTTGTACTATTTTGGTGAGTCTGCAGCCCCGTAACGCAGACAAAATATGGACCATTGCCTAGAAAACAGAAAATTTGTACTAATTAAGAATTTTATTTACAAGAATATTTGAAACTTCAACTTATGCACGGTCAAAGATCGATATCGGTTTATTCAGTTAGAGAATTTTTGCTTGGTTATTCAATTAGAGAATTTTTGCTTTTTGCTGCGGGCATCTGAGTAGGTCAAAAATGGCGAAAACCCGTAGCACTTCACTGCGCACTGAAATGGCAAAAATGATGCCTTGAATGGCATTGTCGTTCTTAGAAATTGACATATAAAAGGTTTGGGGCTTACGGTTCGCTGCGCGTTTTTGCGAATGTTGAATAGGTTCTGACCTCGGTAGGGCACCGGCTTTGTTTTCTGGCACGGTTTTTAACCTCTTATGAGATACAAAAAAGTCTGGCTTTCGTTGCGTAGAGTTACGTTTGACCGCTATATGGTCAGACTTGCTTTCCATCGTTCTACTTTCAGTTGGACAGTAGTGCGCAAAATAATTTGGAATAGAATTGCCATAATTTAGAATACAGAATTAAAGAAAAAAAGAAATGATTCAGAATAGATGTTGCTGATGTTTTGCTACGATCAAAGCTCTTGCGCCAGGCAGGACTCGAACGCTCACCTTTTGCTTTCCGGGTGGCGATGCTACGCCTTACACCACCGGCGCTGTTTGACCGCACGTAACATGCGCGATATCCTTGAGGTTTGTCAGCACCCACCCGTGATAAAGGGATGGGCCGGCCGCTGATGTCCGCCTGGAACCGCTTGAGCTGAAGGTCTTATTAGTAACAATGCTTTAACACATTTGCTAATGTGCTAATGCTAATTGTTAGAATGAAGCAAGCACTTACAAGAGTTGGAAGTGCATTCAGTCTTCAGATGCACTTATATATTCAAATATATTTAAGTAATATGAAGAACCAAGAAGTTAAACTCTATGGTTCGTTTTCCATCTTCCTTCAGAAGAAGCCTGCTAATTATAACACCCCCTCCTTGGTGGTTAGGATAAAGGATAAAGGACGGCGTTATTCAGTCTCCTTTGGGGGTGCGCCACGCATTCTACTTTTACGGGATGTCGTGGAGGCGAGTTGAATGCGTATTTGGCCATACAATGACTTGCGGTGGCCAGCCGATGAATAAGTCAGCGCTCTATCCTTCCAAGACAAGTCTGGTACCAATTCACCGACCCCGTAGAGATGGAAGGCTTGGTTGGCCTGGGCGAGAAATCCGAACCAGGAACCTGGTATCGGGTGCAGGCGGCAGCCGGCGCCTCCTCCGACTGCGTTCTATGCGCCCGGTAATGTGGTTCGTTACGTTTAAGTCACTGTTCACGGGCACGTTACCAAGCGCTCCATTCCTTCACGCTCTTTGAATTGATATCAGAATTCTTTAACACTTTTGCTTAAGCCTAGAGTGGCTGGTAGAGAGGCTATATGTTGTTACAGGATGTTTTGTTGCGATCAAAACTAAAAAAAAACAGGCGGGACTCGAACCCGCATCTTCTGCTTTCCGGGCAGCGATGTTCGCCTTACACACACTCTCATATGGGACTCACGTTTGTGACTCTCACATGATATCAGAATCATATGAGAGTAACAAACGCTGATCTGTTCATCGGCTTTCATCCTTATTCATAGATGGACCTGATGAAGGCTGAATGAAAAAGATGAAACGACGGCGTTAATCAATCCTTTAATGAGATGAGTCACGTATTCTTGTTGAATAGGATATCATGGAGGCAATTTGAATATATAAAGGATAAAGGATAAAGTACGGCGTTACTCAATCCCTTTTGGGATGCGCCACGCATTCTACTTCTGCGGGATGTCGTGGAGGCGATTTGAATGCGTATTTGGCCATACAACGACTTGCGGTGGCCAGCCGATGAACAAGTCAGCGCTCTATCCTTCCCAGGCAAGTCTGGTACCAATTCATCGACCCCGGAGGGATGGAGAGCTTGATTGGCCTGGGCGGGAAATCCGAACCAGGAATCTGGTATCGGGTGCAAGCGACAGCCGGCACCTCCTCTGACTGCGCTACACGCGCCCTATTTGAATACATAAATATTTGGCACATACGATGATTTGCGGTGGCCAATCGATGAATATGTCAGTTTTGTCTTTCGCAGACAATTCAGTTCACCGACTTCGAAGCGATGGAAAGCTCGATTGGCCTGGACGAGATCTCAACAAAGTATATTGAATCAGTGCCGCTGCCTCCTTCTACTGCGCCTAGCTCAGACCTAGAGTGGTTCTTGAATACCGCTTTGTTAGAAGATGGTGGTGCTGCAGGTATTCGTCTATGTATGTCTTACTGTGGTCGTGACGATGAGACGACAACGTCTCCGGTGAGATACCTGACATTGGAAAGGTGGTTTATGATCTATCATTTCTCGTCTATGCGCCTACTAAGTGTCGCCCTTAACCTTGATCCAGCATTGACGAAAACAGCAAGCGGTTGAGCCATATCAGCTGCATTCCGTTGTGTTTTGGGGCTGGTGGTGGAAGAACATAATAAAGCAAAAGTTGAGTAGGGACAACGCAGGCAGAGGGCTTACGCCAATCGCTAACTCTGGTAAACTGTCAGCTTTGCCATTACTTGGAGCCATTCTGTAGCGACTATTTGAATGACACGTCCCTTGAGCCGTTATTAGGAACCGTGGCCATACATGTCGGTATGGGAGACGGTACACTTATTTCAAGTCTGTTTATTTAATCTTAAAGTGGCCGGTATTGAGGTTGTAAGCTGTTAAAATGATGTTTTGTTGCGATCAAAACTCTAGTGTCTGGCGGGACTCGAACCCGCACCTCCTGCTGACCGGGCGGGAATGATGTACGCTGTACCACTGGTGCTACAGTATTCCCGCCCGATCAGCAGGATGTACGAGTTCGAGTCCCGCCTGGCGCTAAAAGTTTGCTCTCAACAAAAGTCGTTTAACAGCTTATAACCTCGATATCGGCCACTTGAGGCTTAAAGAAACTGACTTGAATCGTTTCTATCAGGACCTTCAGCATTATTGGTTCCATGCTGACATCAGCGGCCAGCTCATCCCGATATACTGTTTGGGTGCTGATGGGTCCCGCGAGGGGTACACTTATTTAAAATTTTGTACATTGAAATCCATACAATAAAACAAACAAACTAATAAGAGAATCTAACGAATGCAGGAATAAGTACGATAAAAGAACATGGTGAAGAATAGAATTCGGTAAACTCCTGAGTCACGTTCTGATGATACCGGTCAACAAGTCTTTTGTACTCATCGAGTGGGTTTGGTCATGCGTCAATTTCCCAGGTGTGTTTTTGACAACTTCAAAAATTCCGTGTCAGCTCTACAAGTGAAGAATTCTGATCTTAATTTGCTTTTTAGCCTGGGAAAATGGATCCTCCACAGCGCACTCATTGTGCTAGAAGAAGAGAATGAATAAAATTCTTCAATGGGAAGACCAACCAAGCCATTTATCAATTTGAAAAGCATAACTAGATCATTCCTTCTTATACGATGTGTGTTTTCAGGTTGATTTTTTTTATTTAACAGGTAGTGGATAGTCATATCCATGAAGTCATCCAAAGGGTCACAACATAGAAGTGTCGTATTCAAGAACTCGTCTAACGTATGACTTTTAAGCGAGCTACAGTCTTATAATACAATAATATTAGGTTGGTGAAGAAGCCTTGCACCAAAAATTTTGAAATTTTTCAAGATTTAACAGAAACTTCCAAGGATTGTTTGGTGCCACTGCTTGTAGCACAAACATTCTAGAAAATTTTAAAATAGTAATGTTATAATAATATAATTTTCAAAACGATAATATTTATATTTATCCTCGATCTCTATGACTCGGACAAGGCTTCGCGGCTGAATATCGCTCAGTCTCTCCGTGTTCGTTTTCGTAACAAGGACTTTCTCGAAGATGTCGTCACGGGAGATGAATCCTTGGTCTTCTTCCTTAACCAGACTTAGAAGGCCCAGTGGCTCCCTCAAGGAGAACCGAGAACCACTTTCAAAGCAAACAAAGGCAACGGAGGAAGGTAATGCTATGCTGTTGGTGGGGTTCTCAAGGAATGCTCTATCATGAGTTCCTTGACGACAGCACCGCAGTAACAGCGAACATCTACGCTACACAGCTGCAGAAGCTGAGCGAGGCCGTGCCTCCGCGAAACGGCCAGGGCGGAGGAATGTTCACCTTCTTCACGACAATGCTCGCCCCCACATTGCAAGGTCGTGTCGCCAGAAGTTGCAGGAGCTTAGGTGGAAGGTGCCGCCCCGCCCACTGTGTTCGCCAGATATTGCGCCATCGGACTACCACCTCTTTCGAGCTCTCAAGCAGCACCTGAATGATAGGTGCTTCAACGACCAAACCGAACTGGAATCCGAGGTTTCACTCTTCTTCGAGTCACAGCCGACTTCATTTTGGAATAAAGGAATTCGTGATCCCCTCATCAGATGACAGAGGGTTGTGGATGTAAATGGTAGCTACTTTGTAGATTGAAGTGCTCACAAAAGAAGCAATATAATTTCGAAAAAAAATTACGCTGTGGTGCAAGACTTTTTCACCAACCTAATAGTAATACTATTGTCAACGATGTAACTCGATTACCCGGAATGTCGCTCTTCTTATCCACTGTCTACCTCCTTCTTCGTCTTTCCAACAAACCGAGATTCTATTAGATCATCAAACTGGAACAGGGAAAGGTTAACCAGTCAGCAGCCGCTACCTTATCCAACTGGAGAACCGGCAGCGTGGCTAGTCGCCCGAGACCAATTAACCTCTCGGTAAATGCTGGGAGAGAATCGGGGTCAACTCGAAGATCTCCAGCATCGCGACACCTGACGAGAGCGCTAACATGCTGTCGTCGAACTGATTTCTATTTATTTATTTAGGGCAGACGCAATTGTCTAGCATAATGGTGATTAGAAAACATTAAAGGAACAGCATAGCATAATAATATAAACCAAATTAATTAACCTGAGCAATTTCTACTCCTTCCCCGAGGTTCATTAATAGCGCTGGGCGTCAATAAGCGTATCAGGAGAGTAGCAGTATAAATGAAAAATAAACCTAACGTGTTCATACCTTATTGGGCTGGAAAGCCTTTGTATCTAATTTTACTTGTAGTCACTGGCTAGGGCGCGTGTAGCGCAGTCAGAGGAGGCGCCGACGGCCGCGTGCACCCAATACCAGGTTCCTGGTTCGGATTTTCCGCCCAGGCCAACCAAGCCTTCCATCCCTCCGGGGTCGGTGAATTGGTACCAGACGTGTTTGGGAAGGATAAAGCGCTAACTTGTTCATCGGCTGGCCACTGCAAGTCGTTGTATGGCCAAATACGCATTCATATCGCCTCCACGACATCCCGTAGAAGTAGAATGCATGGCGCATCCCAAAGGGATTGAATAACGCCGTCCTTTATCCATTTTTATCCCTAATTGAGTCTGAGTTTACCCTGCCCGAAGATCATTTCGATTTGGAAAAGTTCGCTTTGATTTCAAAAGTCAGCCCTAGTTTATAGTTGTGCCAATGTAAGTATAAGTTAGGGCTTAAAGCTACCACTAAAGAGTGTCCAATTGGATTTGAGAAGTGTCCGATTTGATTTAAAAAGTGTCCAGTTTGACGTGAAAATAGGATAGAAGCAGAGACTATCCTGTGGAAGGGGGATACCGTCATTAAAGTACTATAGCAAAATAGACACGATCAGGGTAGTATGCCCTGACCTTAAAATGTAAAGAAAAATGCCTTAATAGACCAGTTCAGTTTGTCGTCGTTGAAATTCGCTTAATTTCAATTTTGTTGCCGCTGTCAAAGAGGTCTAGTGAAATTCGAAGATACAGCGAGGTTGATACCCAACATATGATCAGCAGAGGCTTTCATTTAGGACTGCGCATTACACCTGTGGCAGGATGGTGACTTGTGCGCAACGAAAACCAAAGCTCAATTTCTTTGATTTTGATTCTTCCTCTTATCCTCACAGTTTATTGTGGTTAGGATGGCGGCGAAGGGTGACGCATAGTTTGGGTAATTGCGTGGGAAGAATTTTCGAAAATGCTTTGAAAAGAAGAATGTCAACGCTGTCCTGTTGTTGAATTTTAACGCACCCCCAATTTACCACTGGCATGGTCCACCTTCCTATCACCCCTAACAGAGATACGTGACATGACATCCCGACCGGCTTAGTAACCACGTTGGGCCTATCCGTCGGTTTTACACTTCCCACTAGTGGAGCTTCTATTCTACCCGACCTAGGACGGGGCTACTCATCCTATACTGAGGGTGAGCTGAAATGCCCTTATAAAGTCTGAGACTTCTAAAATTTCTCCAGTTTTTTGTCCATAAAGAAAAAAGCTCACGAGACGTTTTTTAACATGCAGATGTTTATGTTTTAGTTTTGAAGTAGATGAGTTAATAAATAGACCAATGCGAAGGAAAATGAAATCAAAAAGACGGTAGGCCTCAGGAGTCAACAATTTTGGAATGCGTTGGGCATTCTACTTCTAAATGAACGCTCTGAGAGGTTTTAGTTCGTAGGTAGTGGGGAGCGTGGAAGCGCAGTCGGTCGCCAACCAAGTCTTCTGCAGCGTCGGTGAACCGGCATCAGAATTGTCTGGGAAGGATAAAACACAAATACTGTTCATCAGCAGACCATTGCGATTCATTGCAGATATGCATTTAAGTTGCCTCTCCGACTCCCGTAGAAATATAGTAGAATGCGTGAGGCATTCCAAAAAGGGTTGATGGACGCCGTTCTTAATCGTTTGTCTTTTGTAAGTAGTGCAAACAGAAGCCGACATTTCACAGAATGCATTTCCATTGGCTACTTGTGACCAACTGAAGAGATTGTGCACACGTCTGCCACTTCCAAAGGCCCGTGAATCATCATCGCCATCATTTATTACAACGTATATCCCATCGGGCGCGTGGAGCGCAGTCGGAGGAGGCGCCGGCTGTCGCCTGCACCCGATGCCAGGTTCCTGGTTCGGATTTCCCGGCCAGGCCAACCAAGCCTTCCATCCCTCCGGGGTCGGTGAATTGGTACCAGACTTGTCTGCGAAGGATAAAGCGCTGACTTGTTCATCGGCTGGCCACCGCAAGTCATTGCATGGCCAAATACGCATTCATGTCGCCTCTACGACATCCCGTAGAAGTAGAATGCGCTGGCGCATCCCAGAAGGGATTGAGTAACGCCGTCCTTTATCCTTATCCTTATTTTAGCTAGTTACACATTAGTAATGATAATTAAAAGTAGACAGCAGCACCTTTCTTGTAAAGATGTTCTGTACAGTTTCAAGTTAATTGGAGTGCCGAAGGTGACATATTCCGGAATAGTCCTAACATATGCTTTAAACGCCGAATGGCCTCGCTTAATGTTACCAAATTAAACGTTTTTGCAAAAAGATCAAGCTATAGAACATATGGCGCTGTCGGCATGAAACTTCATTTGTATGGCAGCTCAATTCCGCGACAAGTTCAAATATTGACTCGTTTCGTTGCGTAATCGGTGAACAATCGTCATGAAAGAAAAACTGACTTCGCTAAGTGACTGTACAGAGAAAATGGCACTCTTGGAGTGTCCCAGCGGTATCTCGTAGAAGTGAGCATCGTAGAAGTTTGGCTAATGCTCGGCAAAAGATGAAGTATGGCATAACTCAACACTTTTGGGGATTCGTGGCGCATCACTGAAGCAATATGAATGTGCATTTGGCCTACACAGGTGGCTTGCCGATGTGCAAGTCAGTGTTTTATCCTTCTCAGGGAGTCTTCATATTAATGCACCTATTCCGGTTTGAGGGAAGGGCTGATCGGCTGAAGCAGGACTCGAGCCAGGAACGTGCGATCGCGATGTGCGCGACGGCCGCTGCCTCGTCCGACTGCGCTACCACGCCCATTGACCACCACAAAATTGTTAACACGTTAAGGACTCTTTAGGAGCCCATGTTCTGCCTCTCATAAACTGCCTGTTTTTTCCTATGGGTTTTCTATTTTATGAGGAAGGGAAAAAAGGACTGCGTCTAAGTCATCTAGTGTAGATGACTTGGACACAGTCCCTTTTGCAATTGTATCCCAGGGTTGCACGGAACCCAATAAAGGGTTTTTCACAACAATTTGAATGCAAATTAGGCCTATACAATGACTTACGAAGGCAAACTGAACGCCATACCAAATAAAACGAGCTTCTTCCAGGTTAAAATAGAGACCCTTTAACACGGCTAGAATAATTTTTTGCTCAAATAAAATTTAGTACAGCTTTCTTTGAATTTTTGAAGATTCATCCGCCCCAGTTAGTTAAAGATTGTTTAAAATATTTTTAAAAATATTTTTCAAGGCAAAGCAATAAAATCAAAGTTGTTTCAAAACGCGAGAAATTGGCAGTTGCTTGGTGTATTAAAAGAATAGATCGATCCATGCACTTGACCAAATATTATCGAATATTATTTGATTAATAACGTAAATGCTGCTTATTTGACACGGCGATGCGAGGATTTGTGTATTTTATATAACTGTTTTTGTTCACATTTGTGTTACATGCTGCATGCAGACAGAATTTTTGCTATCAATCAAATATAAATAGCAGCTACCTAGTCTCGTGGAGCGATTTCTTGCTCTAATGCCCTCCATTCCTGAATGACGATTGCTGCATTCGTGCACCTTAAAATAAAATTCGCTTCATTATTTTTCCTTAAAAATTTGAAAATTTATGAAATTTCAAGCAGTGTTTTTACTTATTTTAGAGAACTCATACCAAATTTTTCTTAAACAAAAAATTACGCTACCCAATTAGAGAGTCAATTTTAATGTGGACCAAAAACGGCAAGCTTGCTTAGAACAGTGTTCAGTTTAACGTTAAAATAGCACAAGTAGTTGTAGGATTTCATATTGATTTTCTACTGGTATTGGTCGCGAAGAACCGCGGGGGTGCGGGAATGCGCCGCTGCTACCGTAACCGTGGCCGCTAATAATGTGCACAGCTTGTGCGACAGAGTCAGTGCATGGTTAATACGTACCAGCTTTTTTACATGTACCAGTTTTATGAGAAACTGAAATCAAATTTCTGATTTTTTCATTTTTTCCTTGAGATAAAGTGAGAACATAACCAATCGTTCTTATGACTCTTTTTATTTTCTCGAACGATATGTAAGCAAACCTAACACTCTTTAAGGTGAGGGTATAAAAACGAGATTTTTTGAATCTGTTCATGTAGAGCGGTGGGTAGAGCTCTTTGTAGCCCACAGGTTCAGCCTTCGACACCGCTGACCGATCGCCCCCAATTCCAGTGTTCCTGTTCGTCGGACTGGTGCTGACCACGCTGGCGGTGGACGTGATGGGTTCGGCGTGTATCGAGCGGATCCACTCGATCGGCCGTGGTCTGGACGCGATGGCGCTGCTCCGAGCGCTGAAGGGCGCCAAGACACACAAGTAAGTCTCCGGACCGCCGCCGGAGGGATGGAGGGATCGGCACGGTGCCGGTCTCTCCCTCCCCGTGGCTCCGTTCCCCACTGTCCGCTCTGCGTCTCCGAGCGTCGACGACGTCTCCGCTTCTTTAGGTCGCCGCCCACTCCGCTGTGGTTCGCGTTCGTACCCAAGGACGCGGCGGCGATTCCGTACATTGACGATGCGGATGCGGCGCGTGCTGTTGCTGCTCGTGAGGTCGTCGCCTCTAAGGGCTCAGCTGCTTCGACGGCCCGCGAGTCCCGATGAGCCGGCGGCGCTGCTCTTCGACGGAGTCGTCGAGTCGGCCGCCGCCGCCTTCGCGGACGTCGTCGCCGGCCTCGACGTCGAGCTCGACCGACTCGTCTGCTACGGCCCCGAGCCGATCCGTCAGCACCTGATTCCGCAGCTCGTCCGCGAGGAGCTCGCCATTCCGCCTTTGCTGCTCAATTACTATGATCTGCGTAAAGTTAGCTCTAGTAGCCCTCTGGAGCCCTCCGCATCGGACGACTTCGAGCACGAGGCCAGTCAGATGACGTCGCGTCTAGACGCCTTGTCCGAAGGTTTGTCGCTCTCTCACTGTTGCCTTATATCTTCGCCATTCAATTGTTCCACGTTTTTCGAGGTTACTTTGTGCAGAAATGTTGTCCATTCGTTCCTTCTCTTGTCGCTAATTTTATAGACGTCGTTCTAATGAATTCTGAAAAATTTTGCTGACGACACCCAAGAAAAAAAGCTCCGTTCTAATCTCGTCAGATCGATTAGTCCTCTCGTAACCAGCGAATCGATCCGACCCAGTTTTCGCTCCTTCTCCTCGTCGGCTGGCACAGTTTGGGCTGGGCGGTGGCGCAGTTCAAGAGGTCGCGTCGCGCTACGGGTCTCGAGCACGGGTAGGCCCGGCTAGGCCCCACCGGCAGTGAGTGAGTCGGCCGTCGGCAACGGCGGCGACGACGGCCTGGCCGGCGGTTTTTCGGAAGTCGACGAACTAAGAGCGTGACCTGCGCGGTTTCCGTTTACACAACTGACTCACCGTCTTCCTACACACCACCACTGGCTGCTGTGCTGGACACGAACGGACACACAGACACACACACATGGCACCGAGACACCGGGACACCGGCCGCGGCGGACCCCATCGTCCGTCGAAAAACTCCAGACGAGCATTGATTCCTGCGACAATAAATCGCTGAGGACTATGGGAATGCCCTGCCTAGCTACTTGGTAGTGGCCTGGAGGAGTTGCCCTGGTCGGGGTTTTTTCTCGGCACGTACCGTTAACGACCCACGGTGCATGATGACCTGGCTGTCCTTGAGTGGCTGCTGAAAGCGTCTGGTCCTTCGTACTGATGATGTGCGTTCTGCGACTTAAACATGATATCTGGGATTCACGAACCTGCTAGGCTCAGAATTTGGGAAAAATTGAAGCCGGTTGCTTATTGCTTTTGGGTGTCCAAAAAAAATCGGCGAATCCAGCTATTCTTATCATGAAACTGCTCAAATTGTTTAATTGTCTAACTTTGATTGAAATTCTATCAAAAATTTCATAAAATAAGACTGAATATGGGTAGAGTGGTAGGTAGGTGTCAAGCCCGCATCATAGTTCTACAAGAAGTTCGATAATCTCTCCTTCATACCAGTTTAGTCCTAGCTGAAATTTTCTCGATGTTATTACTCAATGCATTTGACCCAAAAAGCGGAGAGACACCGTTTCTTGGTGCATGTACACAATGCAGTCGACTTTTTTTCTCAACAACCGGCGTTCTTTGCTTTTATGTATCTCAGTAACACAGGTGTAGATGTACTTAATGTGATGCGCTACCTCTGTAACCCTCTCTGACCACCAAGTTCTTCAGAACCAAACCGTACCTCTTCAGAACTTTATTTTTTAAATTAAAAAATATTTCTGTCTATAGTTAGGGGTAAAAGATAGAAGGCGATTCTAGTTAACCAATTGTGGATTGCGTCACACACTCTACCTCTATGGGTTATCGTGGAGGCAATTTGACGGTGTGTTTGGCCTACAAAATAAGGTCCATATGTAGGCCTGCTGATGGACATGTCAGAGCACCGTCCTTACCAACACACAAGTCTGACAGAAATTCACTATTCTGGAAGGTTGGAAGACATGGCTGATCTGGACAGGACCCGAACCAAGAACCCTGAATCGAGCTGCACACCATAGCCATTGCTTTATCCGACTGCGCTACCACGCGCACATTTTGCCAGTTTTCTCTTATTTTTGTATTTAGTAGAATTCCACTATGGTGCAGTGGTAGTTCTTTCCTTAGGTTAACCATATTTAGTTCTGAAAGTTCTATTGAAACCAACTGCACCAGGCTTGTATGAGATGGAAAAACCTGGGCTGACCTTATCGTTAGGTTAATCTCTGGATGGATTTGTGTAGGCCAAATGCGCACACAGAGAAACATTTCTAAGGCGTATAGGTGGAGAGCATGGCGCAGCTCGATGTGATTGAATGAAATTGACTTTTATCAACTTCATTTGGATTTTTTTTTTCAGTTGAACTGTCTTTCTGATTTACGTTTCGGGGCATATTTGAGTTTAAACTCGAGCTATGCTAAGGTCTATGAGCTAAAAAATTTAGATGAATTGAAAGATTGAAAGAAAATATTTCAGTAAAAAAATTTTGTGATTAGACCACTTAAAGCTAAGAGATTTGACTTGTCACAGAATTTCAATCCGCCGCATGTTTTGTAAAATTATTGCTCTATTTTCAAGTATTGTCAAACATTTTTTCCTTATTTTTGTCAGAGTCTTCATTAAATTTTTACTAACCATGAGATATAGCTGAGAGAAATAGTCGGCCCATAGTATACCTGAATTAGGATGCAACACCTATAGGATACCTTCGAAGGCATTTCTGCAGAGGTTAAGTGGCCGTCTTGAACCCGCTGGATGGCCTTGACCGATTCGAGAGCGAGAAATGCGTAGGTGCAATTATTCTGGTCGCCCTTCTAGCATAGCTCGGTAGCTAAGCTTAGTCGTTCTCGATGTCTAGGAGAAGACTGAGTTCACGTGAAGGGCTGAAGCATTAGTAGTCACTGATGTGTTCTAGTTTCCACAGAGATTTTCGCGCAACGACGCTAAGTAGTCAAGTCCGATTTCGCACACACAGATCATCTAGTAACCCTTCTATCCTTATGGGATACCGTTTTGTTAAAATGTTTATTTATTTATTATTTATTTATTCAAGCACATGATTTTGTGCTCAATTTCAAGCATTAAACACAAACATTAGAACAGAACGACATCAATAATGGCAAACTATTAACCATGCTGAACGTTCAGGAACAAAATCATGAATAAAACTCTAATAAAGAAAGAAAAGAAAGCACGGATTGGGATTTAGATTTTTTACAATAGCAGCAAATGTCATGTCCCAAGAGGTTTCACGATCATTGTTTGTTTGTTTCGCCAAGAGTAGCCCTGCTTTGTTTTATCATAATAAAAGAAAATTATCTGTCTCCAAGTGTCAAAACCCATACATTTCTCTACATAGCGTCATCGATTTATTACGTAGAGCAAACACAGTGTCATTCAGAATTGGAATGCGTGGCGTATCCTAGCGAGTATAGAACAGCACAGTGTCTCGGTGAAAGCTGGTAGCAAAGTGTGTAGTTCGCTTTGCAGCATCGACGTGCATAGCAAGCTAAAGATTTCCTGTTTCAGGTTCCATTGAAAAGGGTTCAAAATACTTCCGCACGTTCGTAACCTTTCTCATCCCATTGGTAGATGAAGGTAGTTGTGAAGCTTCACGTTGTCCAGATTCCTGCAGATTTTCACCTCAAACTTAAACTTTTCTTCCAATTCTGCGGTGAATTACCACATAGGAGGGTTTGTTACTTGGGCACCAAATAAGCCTCAAATCAAGAAACAGGGTCGAGGAAATTTAAGCGGTTAGTCGTGAACAGCAACAGATGTCTGAAACAGGAAATCTTTAGCTGTCTTTTCATGGAAGTTATAAGGCTGTGCATAGCGTGCGAACACCTTTGGCTGCGTGGTGCTTCCTATAATGGTGCCGAGAGGCAATCATATTGTTATGCGCCATGCACTCTGCATATTCTACGGGATATCATGGTGGGAATTCGAACGCGAATGAATAAGGATCGTCCAAGTGTATAGCATATTTATTTATTTATTTATTTATTTATTTATTTATTGTATACTTCAAGAAGACGTGCTCGAAGTTCGAGAGAAAAGGGAGCAGAAGCAAGACATATCCAGAAAAATAAATAAATAATTAATTAAATAAATAAAAGAGAGCTGGTAAAAACAACAATAAAAAATAACAGTGACGCCTCTTCAGTAACCACGAAAAAATGCGTTATAGACCTATCTAAGCAGATACCTGACCGCACGTAACCTTAAGATGGAAAAAGGTGAGAGAAAAGTGGATTCAGTATATATTCACCATATACATATACATATCTATACATATCTTCCAGGGACCAGCCGTCGTACTGGGTCTTTTGCTCATCGTGTTCAAAAATCGAGAGCGAGTTTGCATAACAGAAAATTTGGAGAGTTGATCCGACGAAGGTTCAAGGGCGAGGTACATATCTGTATATCTCTGCCCCAACTCCTTGCCTTTGCGCCAATGTTCACCATGAATTGATGAATTTCACTGACAAAATCTAGGGAAAAACAGTGTAATCGCTTACTATTACTAGCAATTAATAATGATTATCACTACTTTGGAATTGGCAACGGATTCGGCTTAAATATGCTCTTGTAAAGTCATTTGCAATGATTTGCGAAACCAACCACCGCGCACGCGCCTAGCTCTTTCCAGAAAGCTCTGATCATTGCTGGTCGAGCTCTTCAAGTCCAGGTGGAGAGTATGACCCGGAAACGGAATTGAATCTTAATTCGGTTTTAATGCACGTGCTGCTCTCATCCGGCGGGTGGTAGCGCAATCGGAGATGCCAGTTGTTGCGTGCACCCTATTCCAGGTTCTTGGTTCAGAGGCCGACAAAGCCTTCTATCTGCCCGGGGTCGATGAATTGGTGCCAGACTTGTCTGGGAAGGAAATGCAGTGACTTTTGATCGGATGTCCACCGCTAGTCATCATATAGGTCAAACATGTATTCAAATTGCCTACACGATATCGCGTAGAAGTGGAATGCGTAGCGCATCCTGAAATGGATTGAATAGAGTCGTTCTTTATCCTTATCCTTATTAGTGTCCTCTCTAAGATCGTGTGTGTTGCAGCCCGGACGAGGTAATCGGTTGCATATTAGTGTTGTCTGGGTAGTGTGAAGCCTTGTGCTCGACCACGTATCACATGGTCGAGCACAAGGCCGTATATCACGTGTGTTGTGTTTGACCGTTTTCTAGCATTTTCGAACTCTGCTTATTAGTTCGTCCGCGTGTAGCGCAGTGGTGCCGGCTGTCTCGTGCACGCGATACCAGGTTCATGGTTCGGATTTCCCATCCAGGCCAACCAAGCCTTCCATCCCTTTGGGGTCGGTGAATTGGTATCAGACGTGTCTGGGAAGGATAAGGCGCTGACTTGTTCATCGGCTGCCCACCGCAAGTCATCGTTGGCCAAATACGCATCCAAATCGCCTCCACGAAATCCCGTAGAAGTATTCAGTTTTACTTGATTCTTAATGTGTTCTGCGTCGCCTCTGCTGGTGTATCTCGGTCAATTACCACAGTAGTCTTCACAGCAATGGGATGAGAGCGAAAAAGTTGCCGAACTTCCACCTGAACAGCTTTCCAGCACTTCCAGTTAAGTACGTTACGGTAGTTCCAGTTTCGTTCGAAGATCCAGATAGCTACTTAGCTTCTTTGGAAGCGAAACCAGTAGGCCCAGATTGGTATCCAGGAAACTGCGGAACCTTTGAGAACGTAAGCTCTGGCAAAGGCATGGATTGCGGTGCCGTATTTTTGCTCCACGCCAAATGTCGCAGTTTTATCGCTTTACCACCACTTTTGGAAAGGCGGCACCGGGCTCGATCTCGACGAATTACCACGGCGGACCGGCTAGTCTTGACCCCGGCGACGAGCATCTTTCATCGCTGACGACGACCTTCGCTCAGCTAGGGCGACAGCGTATAATTGTGCGGGTGTATGGGAGAGAGAGATACGCTCCTCAACGTCACAACGCGCCGCTGCCTGACCCCTTCGGCCGAGCGGAACTTCACCACCAGCGCCGGGGTCACGAAGATGCTGCTGCTGGTGGTGAACAGGTGATTGAGACGTGTACGGACGCCGGCCACCACAGTCGCTCCCGAATGGGTCGCGTCGAGCCGACAATGACGGCGGCGACGACGTCTTTTTACAGCCATAGTGCAAAGAATGAAGGCCGAACGAGTTTCTTCATCGTCGGGAGTCGAGAGCAGGTGAAAACTCGTCCGTGGACGAGTTTTTCACCTCGGGAAAAACGCCTCCGGCCATACGGCCGACAGCGGTGTGCTGGAATAATGCTGTTTGCTCTGAACAACGACGTGAACCACGTCTTCATCAGGCAGACGCAAAAACAGCTATTAGATCTTTCGTAGATCGCGCTGCTACCCTTTTCGCTCCTTCCTTGACGCAAAAATAACGACCGCTTTTGTGGTGTGATGCAGCTTGGACAAACGCGGCCAACATTTTATGGAGTTAGGTGAACTAAAAGCAGCTGGGCCTATAAAGGTGTGACAGACCTAAAAAGTCCCATTGGATGAAGTGCTCGTGAGACACTGCAATGCAGGGAACAGGTCGTCAAGTCTGCGACGACGCGGAAATAGTGGCCGTTTTTCTGCACTGTAGATGAAGCTTTGCGCACTAGACATGCTTTCGGAGTTGTGGCCTACGGTTAGGCTAGTGCTGCTGCTGTAAAAATCACCTTTTTTCTCGTGATTTGGCGCGTGTAGCGCAGTCGGAGGAGGTGTCGACTGTCGCGTACACTCGACATCAGGTTCCTAGTTCGGATTTCCCACCCAGGCCATCCCAGCCTTCCGTACCTCCAGGGTCGCTGAATTGGTACCAGATTTGTCTGGAAGGATAAAGCGTAGACTTGTTTATCGGCTGGCCACAGCAAGACATTGAATGGACAAAAACGCATTCGAATTGTCTCCACGACATCTCGTAGAAGTAGAATGCGTGGCGCATCTCAAAGGAGTTTCAGTAACGCCGCTTTTTATCTTTTTTACTCTTTATTTTAGTGTTTAGATGTGCAGCATTTTCTAGCTATACACAGCTATACAAGGAGAAAGAGAACATTAAACTTTTTGAATTAAAATTTCTCTTAAATTAAAAAATTTTTTTGAACGTTTTGGGGCGCATTAAAGATTATCAAGGTCCGTGGGAGCATCCGAAGAAGTCTATTTGAGCGTTGAGCTGTGAAAATAATGGCGTTTTTGGCGCTGCTTTCAACATGTTCCATATTTTGGACGGGTTTTCGTTCGCAGGACTACTAGCGACAAGAATCAGCGCTGAAAATTTGTGATAAAAACGGCTATTATTTCCGCGTGTTTAAAGATGTCAAGGATCGAGGTGTAGAGACGTAATGATTCTGAGACGAGTTTTAGATTGGATCGCTGCCAGGTCATTGAAAGTCGAAGGCTAAAAGACCAGTACGGGTTTCCGCTAAGCGCTTGTAGTGGCCATTTCCAGACCTACTCAGATACAAACTCATATTTGTGCGTCATTGAGGTTTTCTTCAAAAATGGTCATTATTTTCGTGTCCTTGGGCTGTGGAGTAGATTGATAACGGTTCCAACGGAGTCGCATTTATTCACATAAAATCTAACATATGTAGGGTAGACCGCGTGTTAGTAGTTGACATCTGCAACTCGAAATTAGTGGCCGCGTTTTACAACGATTCTTGTGTTTGTGTCCTGAAAGGGTTTGGCCTTTTAAATTAATATTTTGGTTTGATCTTTAAGTAGATTTAATAAGCGGTTAAAAGCTGACATTATTTTTTGCAAAAAAAAACCATGGGAGCTATGTAGAGCTGCAGATATGATGGGCTTCTCACAGATGGAGTTGCATCGGAACCGCGGGAGCGTCTTGAGGTCTCGCTGTGCCGGGGACATTGTCTGTAGGAGGAGCCTCTAAATGTATTTAAATAATAATAATAACAACGATAGTAAAGTAATTGGGCGCGAGAAGCGCTTTCTTTACCTGTCGGTGCTGCCTTTTCAGTAGATATTTGCTCAGCCTTAGCGTAACCTGATCTGCGCCCTTAGAAGACTATTTTTGAGTACTGAGCCACCTGCTAAGTTTAACTTCAAGAGCTAGGAACCGGTAGTTAGGCACTCGCCCGCGTTATTGGCTCATTCGGAATCAGGTTTCCTCGGATTTTTTTCTAAAATACAAACATGTATCTATTCCGTTGCCTTCTATACGGGCTCTTAGCTTGTCGACATCTCCAACAAATATTAATCTCAAAGAGAAAGCTCAACATGAGCAAAATGATGGTCCTTTGAAAGTTTCAAGGATAGGCGATCGCCTAAGTGCCTGCAAACATAGCGGTAGTACCCTGGAGAAAAGAAGCACGTGGTCAGTCTTTGAGCATAGTTCCATCCCGCAATAATGCCCTCGGAGGACGAAGCGCGCCAGATGGACGAAGGGAGTGCGATGAGGAGGAAATTGGCTGCGAGAGATTTCGCTGCTAAAAAAGTTTCTCAGCTGGAACCAGACTGCGTAACCTTGACGAGACCTGAGCCTGAAGTTCGTAGTGCCTCTAGGAAACTTAGTGCTTGTCAACTGGTTTTGAAGGTTCAGGCAGAACGAACAGGACCTTCAAGTGTTGGGAAGCAGATGATACTGCTCGACATGGGATAAGCTAATGTCATTGCTCTAGGGAAGGCATTATATAGCTTTCTTTTTTCGCCTCCTTCTGGTGTGGCGCAATTTACCATAAATCATCCGGTACTTGTAAACCGTTGTTGTTGTTACTGTCTGCTCGCTCAAAGCATTTCGATTGTTCGGTTTAGATAAAAGGATAAGGAAAAATGCTTCATTACTCAATCCCTTTGGGATGCGCCGCGCATCCTAATTCTTCAGGGTGTCGTGGGGGCGATCTGAATGTGTATTTGGCCATTTGACTTACGGTGGCCAACTGATGAACAAGTCAGTGCTCTATCCTTCCCAGATATGTATGACATCAATTCAACGACCCCGGAGGGATGGAAGGCTTGGTTGGCCTTGGCGGGAAATCCGAACCAGAAACCTAGTATCGGATGAACTCGATAGCCGGCACCCCCTGCGACTGCGCTACACGCACCCTATAAACAGAAGGCGTTAAGTAATATGCCGTCTAAATTTCCTACTGCCGCACCGAGCGAGTTCTGCCGTTGTTAAGATGAGCAGGAAAGCATATGCTCCTTACGACTCCAGATGTTTTATTAAAATGTCGAACAGCGAATCGAATTCTTAATTTTTTTTGTTTTACGTGAAGGTTTTTCTGCATTGTTGCCTTGTTAGCTTTTTCAATTTTTCATAATATTCATTCGGATGGCACATTCATGTGATAAGGAAAGAATAAAAGTCAGTAAGCAAAAAGCTCAGAAAACAGCACTGATCAATTTGTTCAGAGGACGCGCCATGCATTGTACGCCTGCAAGATATCGTGGAATCAACTTTAATCCACATTTGGCTCGCACCATGATTGGTGTTGGACAACCATGGCCAATTCTTTCCGCTGCACGGGACAATCGTCATCTTTTCCGACTGCGCTACCATACCTGGCGTGATACTTCTACATGAGAAGCCAAATCTTCTACGTTTGCTCCACTTTCTGGCGGAGCGATACCGCTTCAGGCACCAAGGAAACATTAGATGGTTGGCCATGGGACAACGGTTAGCACCGGTACTTGTGGTATACTTTATGAGTAGGGTGGAGGAGAGAGCATTCACTGCTGCATTGTCACTTGTACACAATTTCTACTCATGGCTAGAATCTAGGAATGCATCTTCTCTTTACTGTATCGATTCAGAGATTTTCGTAGATTTAAATAGACATTGAAGAATCTCCTCAGAAAGTCGCTTTTCAAAAATAAAGTTCTAGCGATGGCGATCGCAACAGCGTCGGTGGTGTAGTGGCGTAGAGCATTCCCGTCCGGTCAGCAGAAGGTGCGGTGGGTTCGAATCCTGCCCCGCTAGAGTTTTGATCGCAACATAGCATCATTAGGATTGTCTACAAGTTCTTGCGGTTCAAAAACAGCATTAATCTTCAGCCTGTATAGTCGAAAATGACAGGTTGTAAGTACTGTTCAACCGGAGCCCCTTGTAACGGTAAGAAAAGCAGTGAGGTATTGACTCTAGTCCTGCATGCAAAAAAAGAAGCAACAACTGAAAAATCAGTTTCCTTCTTAGTCTATTTCCTGCTTTTCTTACCGTTTCAGCATGTTTTATTAAATTTCTTTCCTTGTTATTATCGTGTTTTTCCTTCGATTTTAGATCGTCTAATCTGTACACTTCGGAAATCCTTAAACACATCACGCACAAATAAATAAATAAATACTAGGCGCGTTGTCGTGCAGTCGGAATGCGCCGGCTTTTGCGAGCTCTCCGATTAAAGTTTCTTTGGTCGAATCACAACACCTAGCCCAGCAAAGTCTTCCGGGTCGACGAATTAGTTTAAAAGGGTAATTAAGAGTTGTCCATCGGCTGGCCACCGCTAGTCATTGTATCGACAAACGATGGACTCATGCAGTTTCCACGATATCCCGTAGAATCGCAATGCGTGGCGCATCCCGACAAGGGATTCATTTCTTTATCGCACTCTTAACGATGCCCTCGATACCTGCTCTCCGCCATCTCTATAACGGTATGTGTCGGGTAGTTACCGTGGTTTATCGGTCAGACACATCACGTACTAGATCTTCCGCTCCATTTCGATCCGATGGATGGGTCAACGTTGCAAGATGCTATCACCATGGTTGATCTCGGCATCTATGAAGTTCGCGTCGATGCTTCGACGTTCTCTAACCAGATGAAAGCCAATGAAGCGCGAAGAATTTTGGTCTGGCGGATTCTTGGGCTTAGTGCAACTTGTGTTTATGGAAAATTTCCCAAAGCGTAAGTTGGTTGGGATGCGCCATGCATACCACTTTTTGTAGCATTGACATGAATGGCTTCATTCTGTATAACTTCCCTAGATTGTAGGAAATAGCAAAGAAGTTATGTCAATCCAAGTTCATTGAGCTGAAGGTCCCTGCAGGAATTCTAGTGTTTACGGTAATCCTCTTTAACCATGTCAATAGGTTAGGGAGCACGGTAGGGCGGCACTCGAACCAGCAGAAACATCTATGCTACAGACGTAGCCTTGGTTTCGTCTAGAATTCAACCCTGGTTACGGTGGGCTACAGTACCCCACCTCCAATTCGAAGCCATACGCTACGCTACGCTCAAATCCTGCGCAAAGTTGGTGCCACTGGATCGAGATCGGGTAGCTGCCGTCGGTCGATGATCGCCGGTGTCCCACGAAATGTCCGGCATGTTTGTTGGAAGTAAATAGGCGTAGTGCAAACATAAGGTGTCAGGCGGCGCCGCGGTGACCCGCGCGGGGCCCACGCGGCCGCCCCGGAGCCACCCGGAGAGGAGCAACCCGCTCACTTCACGGGACGTCCTCGTGGGGCGCGAGCGAGAAATTCTATACGTACCGGGCGCATTGTTCAGCGCCACTCACGGAACGAGTCACATTCGGCGCTCACTGACGGATTCAGAGCGAGCGCGTGAAAGGCGAATGCGTGAAGGACTACTGAACAGGGGTTCCCGACACGACTCATCCTGGACCCGAATTGAAGGCAAGGTAGGGTAGGGTAAGCAAACCAGAGCTTCACCACATCGCTTGTTGATAAGCCGCGCTATCAGAAATTTCGACCGTATCTTCTCCGTTAAATTGCTCCAAGCCGCTGATGAATCCGGCCCCAGGCTGGGGAACTGGGTAGAGGTACACATTGGATCCGAATGAATCATTTTCGGATGTCCTATTATGATATCCCTATTCGAGTCATCCAAAATCCAAGGCACTTGAATTTGCCCGTATCCAAATCATTCAAATAACCGGGTTCAATGAAATTGCCGTCATCCGAATTATCCAAAAATCCTGTGTCCGCAAAATCGCCGTTATCCGAATTATCCAATTATCCGAAGATTTTCGACCAGATCTACTGTATAGTAGAGGGTACGATCTATGTTCACTCTGATCAACTACCATGGCCATTATGTTCCTTGAATTTGTTTTCAAAATGTCGTAAAAACGTAGGAGCGGCGCATTCCAGTTTAAATGTCTAACAGCGGTTCACTGTAGTGCTTTAGCTATGTTTTTTTTTTGTTAAATGCGGAGATATCTTTCGGTACCAGTCGTTTATGTGGCCTGCATTTGGAGTGGAGTACGCGCCACCCAGTCTCTACCAATCAGATCACTGACCGCACACGATCCAGCCAATAAGGTCGCTGTTCGTACACGTTTCCTTTCTTTAGCACACCCGTTCGATGATGCCTAGTTACCTGTCCCTACCCTCCCCTCTCCCCCTCCCTCGTAGGCCATATTCACGACTAACACCAGCAGGGTTACCGGAATCCCTCCTAAACGGAGGGGGCTCATGATGATTCGCGTCGCCAATCTCTTCCTTGAGTTTCTACGAGATCTTCAGGGGCTGTACCTGTGAGAGCATTTATTTAAATTCAGGGGATGTGGTTGTATGACATGAGATGATGTACACAGCTGACATTTGAAGGTTGCCCCTCCTGACTAGGAATAGTTTCCCAAATGCTTTATTTACGGGAATTTGGAGGGCGAAAATACTTGTCTAAGAGGAGGCATATTTGACTTATCTAGTAGATAGCTCAGCTCTTCAACGTCCTCAATACCATGTGGGAATGGAGTACGTGTTGTATTATAAACAAGCGATTAAAATTGAAGTTCAAGCGCAGGTTTTAATTGTCCTGGCCGTCATTAGCGGGTAGTCGAGTGCTATATGTATTCCTCATCTAGTTGCAGTTATATACAGTCACAGTCAAGTTCGAATCCTGGAAGTGATAGAGGACAAGGGGGAAATAAAGTCGGCACTGGGCATTGTATTAGGGATTTTCCCATTTAAATTGAGAACGGAGCGCCTTTTTTGATATAGGCCTATGATATACTTCGACGCTGTTGTCGACGCTACGCCTGCGACAGTATTACGCAGTGCGTAGCACCCATTCAATACTGTCGCCGATGTCGCCGACAACAGCGTCGCCGAAGTATGAAACGTTTTTCATTCTTTACGAACTGGCATTGTGTCAGTTTGCTACTTAGACATCTCTAGGCACGGTGGGAGATTTAGGAGCGGGAGCGGGGAGTCAAACCCCTAGGCAGTTAATTTTCGGTGGAGACGTTTCCCACCGACAGCTCTTTATGTCTCATAAAACACAGTATTTATAAAACGCCTTTCACTTTTCCCACAGCAGCATGGTAGTCGGAAGAGGCGTTGGCTGTCGCTTGCACTCCGATTCGAGTTTCTTGGTTCGTATTTTCCGACCAGCCAAAGCAAGCCTTCCATGCCTTCGGGGTCTGCGATTGGGTACCAGGCCTGTCTGGGAAAGGAAACATGTCTATCGGCTGGCTAACGAAAGTGTTGTATAGGCCAAATACGCACTCAAGATGTGTGGTATAGTTGCACAGGTCAATTTAAATTACTTTTAGACCAAAATAATTCAACTGTTTAATTAATTGTAGAAATTATCTTTATTAATTTACTTTAAATTGATTTCAAGATATGCAGTAGAAGTGGAGTGCGTGGCACATCCTACTAGGGAAGTGATTAGAGCCGACCTTTATCCTTCATGCTTTATTCTTCCTTGTACTACGCTAACTAGGTTCATTTCATGCATGGCTCAATTATCGGAGTTATTCGGGTCGTAAAAAGAAACGACCAAACGCTCCAGTTTGTTAGTCAGTTTAACTTTCTGTGCCAACACGAGGTTTTAGGTGGATCTTTATTTAGCAGGGCCTGACGTTTCGACTTCTCGTCGTCTTCAGAGGCCTGAATGTGGTGCATAAGTTTTCATTTGCGCTCTACCCCACCAAGCGCCTTGGCTACCCTAGCATTTCGGACGTTCCCCCACGAACACAAGGGAGGGACCAAGTGGGAGAAACGAACTCACCAATTGGATCCACCGCAAGGGCTGATGTTCGCCCACGTCAGTAAGCCAGTAGGGACGAATGGGGCATACTGCACACCGCTGTCGCCGACCGGTCCTTCTACAGTTCACAATGGGACACAAACGGCAGAAAGTCACTCGTAACAGACAGACACTCATTCCGGTTGTTCATTACTGGATTTCTTG